>MEHQ01000007.1:21200-68991 GCA_008828725.1 Saccharina japonica | reverse complement strand
TACACGAAAGGAACTTAGCGGAGGAGGGTGTACGACGAAAAGGTACGAGTGGCCAACAGTTCACAGAGTTTAACGAGGGACCGAGTGGCCAGCAGCTCATCGTAGGTACTGGACGTGGTGTCCGTAGTCGCCAATGCTATTTTGGTTGAGGCATCGAAAAACGCTTGTTGTGGTCTTGTAGACTTCAAGGTCTTAAATATAGGAGACATTCAGATGGCCACAAAAAATAAACACATCTACCTTATAATTATGTTTACGACCAGAGGGGTGGTCGCACACAGCCGCAAGCGTATGCATGCTCGACGAGGCAGGGAGGGAAACAGCACAACATCACACAGGTGGGGCCAAACGAGCTGAAACTTGGCCGAGGCCGGTAACATAATGAGCCATGGGAAACGCTTCGGTGGTGGTGGTGTTGGGGGCTGTTCGTCGGGCATCGTTTTGGGGGGAGAGGATCGGAGGTTCGGGGTTCCTGGGGGCAAACAAACACATACACAAACAAAACACGATTTTCGAATATCCGCGCGGGAAGCGTTTTGAAGCCAAGCTTCTAAAGCAATCATATTAAAAACTTTTCCTACCGGTTCCCCACTCCTCAACGCCTTGCCAACCAGCGGCGGTCGCCAAAGCTTCCTTCTGTCTTCGTGGCTGTCGCCTCGATCCTCGCCTGGTCTACTTTCTTCGACGACCGAAATACCCTGCCTGCTGTGCATTTTTCAATTACTTTGTATTTCGCCACCTGACAAAGGGTAGTGCTTGTTCCAATCATACCATCTGCAAGAGAATCCAGAATTCAGAATCCATTACGTTTGTATTCTACCTGCTGTCTTCCTTCGACATGACCCAGCCAGTTGGTCCGAACCCTTCAAATAGACATGCGGTCATGTCCCCTTTAGCGAGGAAGAAATGCGGGTGCACGAGGCCGCTACCGTACACGCCCGATTTCCAACGGTCAAAGCACAAATAGAAACGCGAAGGAACTAAGTAACCGTCTCCACACGAGAACGCTAGTTTACGCCGATATTCAGACTACCCCCTTTCCTGCATCCACTAAAATGTATCATACGTACAACGCGACTTTGTGAGGCTTGAGCAATCGCCGTTAGATGTAGTCCTTCAAAGACCAAACAAACGGTGCAATGCAGCAGTGCCTTAGCCTAACGGATAGACGCATGCTACGATAGAGGTGCACCATGGGAGGTGATGCCATTGTTTCGACCCACACTATATGAGAGGAAGAACAGGCACAAAGATACTGCTGGATTATCTGAAGCAGGGCGAAGAAACGATCTCAGAGTAACGCAGCCCCTGGTTCACCTAACAGGCATTATCGGGTGTGCTCACTTAAGAAGCGTCATACCTCACCCGAAAAAATGATTTTGGAGGAAAATAAAAGTGCTGCCGGATGAGAAATCTCATGACCGAAGTATACTCTGAAACATTATTCGTCACAAATATGAAAGTCCGGCGAATTTGGGTTAAGGAGCCCGATCGTTCAGAAAAAGATCCAGCCAAAAAGTGCTACCTCTACCGTAGCACGCGTCGATAACGGGTCATCAACGTTCATGTCTACGTAGCATAGAGCGGATGCTGGAGAATAACCTACGAAGAGTACAGCCAACTCTAGGTTTCCGATGTTCTCATCGGTAGTCTCTACGCGTCTACGCGCCCGTGAATACAACCGCACGTCGTCGTGCCTCGTACGACATGCCACAGCATCCACCAGACACGTCCATCCATCCACCCCCCGTGCACGACGAACCGTTTCGCAAATGCAGACATGAAATAAATGGTGTACACTTGCTACCGACAGTTACTTTCCCTGGCGGCAATCTTGTCCGGAGGAGGGGAACGTGCCGCACGTTGTCGACGGGGGGGTTGGAGCTTTCACCAAGAGCTCTGCTAAAATCGAGGATACCATCCGCGACTGGCTTCGAGACGATGAGCTCCTGGCCCAAATAAGCAGCAAGGCCAAGCAAGGCCAAGCAAGCCATCGGCTGGGTTGCTTGGCCTTGCTGCTCATCTTGGCCAGGGGTTGATCGTCTCCAAGCCACACACTGATGGCACCCGCGGTCTTGATAGGGTCCTTGCTGAATGATCCGACATCCCTCTCGAAAACATGGAAGCACGTTACCCGCCTGCGGACAACATGTACCCCAGATACAGTGCACTGTCAGTACGAGTAGTGTGTGTATGCACTGTGTCTGCGTCTACTTTCGACGACCGAAAAATCATTCCTAGTGTACAAATCTATTCTACGCCGTACCTATTATCCTTTGTTCTGACCAAGCCATTTGAGCTGAGTTCTTCAAATAAACAAAACGCCAGGTCCCTTTCAGTCAAAAAGAACTGCGGGTGCACGAGGCCGCTACCGCACGCTCGATTTTCCGAGGCTGGACACAACCGGAAACGCGACGGAGCTAACCGCCTTCACACGAGGCGGCAAGTTTACCCCGCCCGTAAGACGACCTACCGCCGTTCTTGGAGCCAGCAAGCTTGCTTCTAGTCAGAGTGACCTTGCGTTTGAACATACACCGTCAGTTGTTGTCCTTTATATAACGGCCACAAGGTGTAATGCAGCAGTACCCTGGTCTAACAGGTAACGGACCATCAACGTTTGCGTCTAGCATAGGGCAACCCCTGAAGAATGACCTACAAGAATACAGCCAACTCGTGGTTTCTGACATTCTCGTCGGTAGCCACTACGCGCCTACGAACCCGTGAATACAACCGCACGTCGTCGTGCCTCCTACGGCATGCCACAGCATCCAGACACATCCATCCACCCACCCCCCATGCACGGCGAACCGTTTACATGCAGACATAAAAGAAAAGGCTATAAACTTGCTACCGACAGTTGCTTTCTCTGACATGTATCCTGTCCGGAAGAGGGTAACGTGCCGTACGTTATCGAGGGAAGGCTCGGAGCTTTTAGCAAGAGCTCTGCTAAAATCACGGACGCTATCAGTGAGTGCCTGGCAGGCGACGAAATTCTGGCCTAGATGATCAGCAAGCCTGGATTTCTTGGCCTTGCTGCTCATCTAGGCCAGGACTTTATTGTCTCCCAGCCACTCACTGATGGCATCCGCGGTCTTGACAGGGTCCTTGCTGAAAGACCCGAACCTTTTCTTGATAACAAGAGCACGTCACATGCCAACAGACAACATGTACCGCCAGGTTTAAGCAAACTGCAAGTGGTGCATGTATGCATTGTGTCTGTATCTACACTCAACGACCGAAATAATAATTTCTACTACTGTGCACTTATGTTCTACGCCGAACCTACCCTGCTTCGGGTTGACCAGGCCAGTAGAGCTGAACCATTCAAACACAAAATACAATGTCCTCGTTAGTCAGGAAGAACTACGGGTGCACGAGGCCGCCACCACATGCCCGATGTTTCGAGGCTCGACAAAACAGAGAATGCGGCGGAAATTGACCCTTTTCACACGAGGCGGCAAGTTTACCCCGATTGTAAGACTACCTACCGCCTTTCCTGCAGCCACCAAAGTTGCTTCTAGTCAGATTGATTTTGCCTTCGAGCGCGCGCCGTCAGATATCGTCCTTCAAAGGCCGACCACAAGGTGCAATGCAGCAGTACCCTGAACTAACGGGGTAACGGGCCATCAACGTTTGCGTCTAGCATACTGCTGAAGAATAACTCAGCAAGAGTACAGTCATTTCTAGGTTTTCAGTATTCTCATCGGTACCTCGGTGTATCGCCACTACGCGTGCGTCTACGCACCCGTGAACACAACCGCACGTCGCCGTGCCTAGTACGGCATACGACAGCACCCAGACATCCATCCCCCGTGCACGACGAGCCGTTTCGCAGTGCAGTAGTAGTACCCTAGCCTTACGGGTGACTGGCCATCAACGCTCGCGTCTAGCATAGAACGGTTGCTGAAGAATAACCGAGAATAGTACAGCCATCTCTAGGTTTCAGACATTCTCATCGGTAGCCACCACGCGTCTACGCACCCGTGAACACAACTGCACGTCGCCGTGCCTCGTACGGCATGCCACAGCACCCAGACACACCCACCCATCCACCCCCCGCGCACGACGAACCATTCGCAATGAAAGACACAACCTATATGTATACACTGCGAGCACTGACAGTTGCTTTCCCTGGCGTTTATCATGTCCGCTGGAGGGTAACGCGCCTTATGTTATCGAGGGAGGGGACGGCTTTGTCAGCAATCATCTGCACAAGATTGAAGACACCACCAGCTAGTGGCTGGGAGACGAACTGCTGACGACGATGAGCAGCAACGCCAAACAAGCCAGTCGACCGATGATACCTGGGTTTGTTTGCGGAAAAAAAAGAACGATGGGGGTGTTCGACGTCGAGTTGGCTTTCTTTCGTGCTACTCGTCCGTTCACAGCAGTCGCGGTGGATTGATAACTACTGCTAGTGACCGGTGGGTCAACCACTTAACAGTGGCATTCCTCGATTTCTGGGCCGATGTGCCCAAAACGATTACAGGGGCGTGATATCAGGATGACGCCGATTGGTGTTCGAGACACACATCAATGCAAGGAGTAGTCGTACGGTACGCGCGCAACATGTGTGCTGCCCTGTGCCGTAGCTGGCTGGTACCCTGACTGGCAACTGGCAACTACTGATCGCTACGGCGTGTGAGAGCAAATTGTACACTAGCGGAAAACGCTCTGTTATCTGGCGTTCTTTATTTTGAGTGAATAAGGAAATGTTTGGCAGACGCGCCGACGAGTGCTATGATAGAGGTATAAGGTATACCTTTTTTTGGCTGAAACGGTTTTCTGAATGACTATTATTATGCTCCTTAACCCAAAATCGTCGGAGTTTAGTTCTTATGGTGCACTATTTTTCATTTTACACTCAAGACCATGGGGAATGTCCATCGAATACGAGCACTTTTTCAAGTTTCCCCAAAATCAGGTTTTGGGTGGGGGTTTCGAGCTTCTCAAGTGACCCACCCTCAGAAGAAAAAGTGGCGCACCTGTATCATATCGTAACATGCGTCCACCATGGTCGGCTGGCTTACTTGGCGTTGTGGCTCATCTCGGCGAGGAGTCTTAATAGTCCCCCAAGCACTCGCTGATGGCATCCGCGGTTTTGGCAGAATCGTTGCTGAAATAGCCGAACCCTCTCTCGATCGCGTACGGCATGTCACCCGCCTGCGGACAACATGTACGGCAGGTAACGTAAAACAGTCAGTAACGTATGTATACATTGTGTACCTGCATTGTGAAACGGTTTGTTGTGCACGGGAGGTGGATGGATGGATATCTCCGGATGCTGTGACATGTCGTACGAGGCACGACGACGTGCGGTTGTATCCACGGCCCGTAGTAATATTGGGAAGCAAGAGTTAGCTGTTTTCTTGGATACTTTCTACAACCGCCCCTTGATAGAACCGAAAGTTGATTGAACGATCTTGGCAGGGGTTTATGCTACGAGCTGTACGTATGTATGATACCTGCTGTGGTACCGGTATGATATATCATTTTCCGCGTACACAATTTCAACACGTTTCATCTTGCATCGGTTGTGTCTGATACATTTCTCCAGGTGTACGCGTCGCAACCACTACCAGGTATTGAAGAGGGTTTGCTGGATGTTTTTGTGGCGTTAACTGACGCCAAATAAATGGAACCTCTTTCTGCAATTCTCCGCCGTGGAGTCTTTTCACTTGGGGTTCTGTTTTCTACAGTAGTAGTCTGCAACTGAAAAAAAAAATGAATTATATGGTATGTTTTTATAGACTGCAGTGCTCTTAAAAGTTTTGTCCGAAGGGCCCCCTTAGGGCCCGAATTAACGAGTACCTGGTATAAAATAAATTCAATTTGGAGAAAATAAAATTCAAATTCGCTTTTCATTGGTCAACACACGCACCAGCAGCAATTATTATGCCCCAAGATCCTAATATTTGGTGCTGGTGCGTGTGTTGACCAATGAAAAGCGGATTTGAATATATTTTTTTCCAGATTGATTTTTTTTCTTCTTCGCTAAAACGGGCCCTTAACCCTTTCAGAACTGCAAAACTTACCCACACTAGTTTTTAAGTATTTTCCCCCCAAAATCGTGGGACCGGTTCTTAAGGGGTTAATCTTGAAGAATCCAAAAGCTGCAGTCTATACGAGCACGAGTAGAACCACCTTTTCTCGTGTTAGGTGTTGGGACATCGTATTGGAAATTCCGACAAATCGGAAACCGTACGTATGGGGTATGGAATCGGAAAAACAAGTTTACAAGTTTAGTGATTTTCGATAAAAAAACGCCTGTCTTCTAGAGGGGGGTCGCCCTACTGCTGTTCCCTACGCCCTGTTGAGCTGTTGAGAGTGTCCAAGGCAAAAGGTGGATAATTCGACGTCAGGCGTGAGATGTCAGAAGAAAAAATGATGCGTGTGGCAGTATTAAATACCATGACCTGTACTTCCGCCTCGCGTATCGTTTATCTTATCGGCATCGGAGTGTTTAGCCATCCGATTCGATCCGATCCGATCCGATCCGGCCCGATCCGATCCGACAAATATAAATATCGGGTTGCAAATCGGGTGCACAGAGTGGTATACCCCCTTTTAAGACCATCCGGTTTAAGGCCATAGTAGAAATAAGACCACGCAAATCGGCTTGTCACGAGGGAAAAAAACACTTGGAATTAGTATCGTCCGTAGCAAAAGATAAGACCTAGAGTAGAGATAGGACCACGTTTTGGGGCTTGTCTCGGGGTGGTCTTGAACTGGGTACACCACTCACTGCTGTCTGTTTACGTATAGAGCGGTTTTTTAGGGCCGTATCGGATCGGAATCGAGTGTGTCTCCGACATCCAACGAACACTACGTACGAGATCCTGTTTGTCCATCATCAGCTGTGAGCTGTGCCCATTATTACGCAGTCGGATACGTGGGTCGAAAAAAAAATCCGATCGGAGACAAAACCGGGCTTTTCTGTTATAGCATTTTCGATCCCAACTTTTTCGATGGAGCAATCCGTACGTATTTATACGAGTAGTGGATCGGAAACCGACCTTTTCAACGCTGCCAATCCGACGGCCGACGGCATAATAATTGGCCTGAGGAGCTAAGGAAGGTCTGGTCGCGCCCGTCGTAAGATCATACGTGGGATACGCCAATCAAGGCTACGAGTATCAATGGGGAGTGATAAATGTGCCCCCGGGGGCACTTCTGTTAACGACGCCCCCAGGGGCACTTTAACCTTATTGCGCCCCCGGAACTGGGGCAGAATACAAAGCACACCACCACGAGCGATTACGACGTGTATTATGGGGCGTTTTGGTGGTATGTATACACGTTACACGCCATGTCTTGGAATCCTGAATCCTATTAATAGTACCTCCCTCGCCAGGGAGAGATGCTGCAGATGTACGTAGTACTGCCCGGAGTAGATATATACTCGTATGACTGGCCCAGTATCCAGCCCTACCCACTACGTACCATGGATACGTGCGTGATACGTACGAGTACGAGCCATTCGCCAATCGCCGAAATTTCGAAATTTCGAAAAGCTTCTTCGTTTTTTGTATTTTGTTCTTGCAGTTTTTCTTCGACGTTCAAGATCCAAGTGGGGTCCGAGTGTGAACAGCGAGTACCTGGCACGCGATTACGCAAACAGCCAGCCACGAAGGTAGCAGCAGCAAAAGCAGCAGCAGTGATTCACCTCGATCTCCGCCCTGCAGTACTCGAGGGACCCACCCTTCACTCCAGGACGCCGTGAGCCTATCTCGAAAGCCGCGGCCACAAGTTCAACCCATCGACTCGCTTTCCTTGCCGAGCCGACGCTCGACCAAGCTTGGCTTTGCACATAGCCGAGCCCAGCCGGCCGCTCGTTGGAACTGCTATGTGGCGGACGCGAGGTCGCCCGCTAGGGTGTGCCAGCGGCCAACGGCAAACAGATCTTCCAAACTTGCAGTGATGCGCTTCTCCTCGTGCTCGTGGGGTTGTATGGAGGGGCCCGATCGTCTTGTTGGGTGCATTGCAGTCAAGGACAAACGACGCAAAAGGCCGCTGTTCGAAGAGGTTGTCGAAGGTTGGCGATGCATCGAACTGCTTGTGCAATCTGGCTGTGGGTGGCCCACGTCCATGCAGAGGCTTCTGTGGACAGATGCAGAGTGAGGGTGGGTTGAGGAAGGACACATAGGGCCTTCAATCCGCGGGTTGAAGAGGCGTCGGTCCCGAGGGGCTGGCTCTCTCCTCTTTCCTCCCCGGGGACAAAACAAGCATCCCCCGAGCAGGCATCCCAACAAAAATACTACGAAAACCAAACTGTTGGTTTTTTGCGTTTTCCTGGTGAGATCTTCGTCATCTTTGGAGGGTACGATCTTGCCCGTAGCACAGGCGCGCCTTGCTAACAAGTTCAGCATCTAACGGGACGACGGCTGTGTGCGCGAACGGGTTTGGAAGCGAAGGTTTCTACTACTGTGTGCACCAGAGGGGGCGGACAAGGAGCGAGCGCCCGTTTCATCCTCCAAGTTGTGGCACGACTTCCGAGCAAGCCGAAATTATTTTCAGTTTGCTGTGCTCGCCAACTGTTTCCAGAGCACAACCTGGACGCAGGCGAAGAACCCGAAGCACCCCCCCGTCGCTCTCGTCATAGGCAGCGGCCGGATCGCAAACACCAACAGTCGACGGAGGGTAGTGACTGGGATCCGACTTGGTCCCGACTTTAAAGTTCCCAGCACCCAATAGATACGTTTGTGGAGACGAAAAGTGGGAAAATAAAGTACACCCCAGCTACGACACGGCAGCAAGCAGCATGACAAGCAAGCGTTGTGCGGCCAAGCAACCGGCAGCGACTCTAAGTGCATTAGTGGTGGCTTGCCTCCTGCGATGCTCCGGTGCCTTTTTCTTGCCTTCGACCGACGCGGGGAAGGCGGCGTTGCCCGGCAACAAGCCGACGCATGAGGGCTCGTCGGTTGCGCGCAAGGTGGTGGTACCAGATGCTGAGCGCTCTCGTAGCACGGGGTTGTCCGCTTTCGGCGGAGTGAGGTTAGAGTGGGACGGGGCGGCGGACAGGACGGCGTTGTTCGGGGGGGCTGTGAATGACAAGAGCAGCAGTTTAGTGGCCAGGGAGACCGATTCTGACGACGATGGGGAGGAGAGCAGAAGGGCGATGATGGCATCGGCCTTGGGCCAGAGAGGCGCGGATGGCGGAGGTACGACGGCGATCGAGGCCTCAGGCATAGGAGGGGGGGGCGGGGCAGGAGAGCGGTGGAGAAAAGGATTGCGCAGTATGCGGAGCGCTGTCATCGCAAGGATCCTCAAGCGCGGCGATTCGACAGGAGGACGGGGGGGAAACCAGGTACCGATTCTTACAGCTACGAGTACGAGTGCTGGGTAGAGTGACGCAGCAGTATGATAGCTAAAGCAGAGCACGTGATGAGATGACTTCAGTTTTTCAACTCTACCCGAGCGCGCGTTTTTTTTTATCGGCAATACCGTATCTTTGTCGGCGAATAATTGCCACCAGTCAACAACAAACAGCCGACAGGGAGCAACATGAAATAACCTGAAAAATGTTTGGACATGCCGACTACGTACAGTACTACTGCTGTTACAATAGAAGACGTGATGATCTCCTCGAAAAAACGGCAACCACTTATGATAGGCGTGCACCATGCGTCGGGTCGACACGTCTCGCGTGATTTTACATACGTACAGAGTGCCGGAATGACGAAATGACCTCGTACTGCAAACCCAGCGTACGGACCTGGTATATACGTACATGCAGTGGGCGAAACGCGTGTTGTAAAACGGCGCTGCTAAACTTTTGATGTACGTTTAGTGAGATGGTCGTGGTCAACGAGAGAGTCACGCAACTTTGTGGCTGGTGGTTTCGTATACCATACGTACAGTAGTACATCTCTCGAGGGCCGTTTTATCTTTGGCTGGGCAGTCACGTGTGATTGATTGGCCCCATCGCCGTAAGGAAAGAAGACGAAGAGTGGCCCGAACCGTAATCACTTAAAACAAATGTAAACTAATGCAGAAAGGAAGAAGGCACCACTATGACATCCACCAGAGTGAAGATGAGCAGCAGATATATAAAAACACAGTAGGTAGACGCAAACACGACCAGCATGCCCGATTATGCCGGCGTTGACCCCTTGTCACGTGATCGCGACGCGCAGTGAGCAACGACACCTGGAAATTTCAAGGATGTTACCTGATGATTGATTATTCGGCGTTTTTCCTTCCCGTGTGGTGTCAAACAAACAGCAGAAGCAGCAGCAGATGACGGAGGAGGGGGCAGTGACGTCGGCAGCAGCGGCCTCTTCCCTGGGCAGCCAGCAACTGCTCCCGGGCGGCAAGGTGGTGCCCGCAGCAATCGCGGCGCTGGACACCGTACCCAGGGAGCAGTGGACAGACGCGATGCTGCCAGACCTGCTGCGAGAGAACCCGCTTGGTCGTAGTCGGCGAGTGCTCATCCTCATGTCCGACACTGGGGGAGGCCACCGCGCGTCGGCAGAGGTTGGTCAAGCTGTAGCTACTGTAGTGTAACCACCGGTACCTATGATACCTTCTTGGTGAACTGTAACTACAGTAATTACCGGTACTACGGTGATAATTACCGGTAACTACGGCAGTAGTTACCCTCTACGCGGCAGGCCCCCAGCACCATACAGGCAGCCCCAATGCTTCATCCATGCGGTATGCAGCAGGTGCATTGTTTTCCAAGTACTGGCGGCTCCCTCTCACGTGAACTGAACCACCCCCCCCCCCCTGTCGTCTGCTCTTGCTCGTTTGCCTATCTATGCAGGCCCTCGAGGCAGCGTTCGACGAGCTGTACCCCGGCATGGTCGACATCGACATCGTCGACATCTGGACCCACCACGCCCCGTCACCGCTCAACAAGTTCGTCGGTGCATACCGGTTCTTGGCGAAGCACCCTTTCCTCTGGAAGGCGCTGTGGGAGTACGGCCGATTTCCTCTGACTCGCAGAATTTCCAAGGTGAGTCACCAGAGAGAAAGAGAGAAGGAAGCAGAAAGTTTAGCATGCTTTGCCCCATATTTAACATGCTGCTTTTGTGGTCGATCGAATGGCGAGCGTTACCGCCCCGACATCAGTGTTAGGCCGCCGCAAAAATACAACTCACGCCTTGTTGAAACACACCTCGGGAAGAGCATTTTGCGCCAATGCACCAGTGCACCAATACCAGCGCGCAGCAATTACGAAGACACAAAATTCTTCCCCTTCGCGCGGCTTGCCTTTTTTTAAGGAGTTTATGAACATCCGGTGCCACCAACGCTTCAAAGCGATGTTCGAGGCGTACAAGCCCGACCTCGTTATTTCAGTCCACCCTCTGTGCCAAGAAGTCCCGCTTCGCGTGCTGAAGAAGATGGGAGGTGGCACCAGACAGATCCCCTTCGTCACCGTGGTGACAGACCTCGGAGGGGCGCATCCCACTTGGTGAGCAAGCGTTACTTAGCTACGACACTAAATATTTCTAGTAGAGTGATAGTGGTCCTGCAGTGCATAGCAAGAATATGTCATTTTTTGCTGCAGTACATAGCTGAACATCTTAGCACGTAAAAAAAAAACAGGGGTTTCGATTCTATATATATGGAGGCGTTATTTGCCCGGGACTAAGTATGTTGCTGCGATTGGAATGAATAACAAAAGCGGAAGGTTTTTCGTCCCGCCCCATTAAAAAAAAACCAAGCAATTCTACACGGACAACCAAACTGTACAATACATGCATATCGCAGCCCCCCCCCCCCCCTCCCCCCCAACTCCCGACACCCCTCCGCCTTCGTCCTGCATTACCCTCCCCCCTGCCTCCCCCCGCCACCCTTTGTGCATTTACGGTATTTCCGGCGCTATTCGTTTATATCAAGGTTCAACCGGGACGTGGACGCATGCTTCGTGCCCAGCGAGCAGCTCGCCATCCTCGCGCGCAAGTGCGGCCTTGCCTCCGACCAGGTCCGGCTCCGCGGCCTGCCCATCCGTCCGGGCTTCTGGGGCGAGCAGTCGGCCAAGGCCGAGCTGCAGGAGAAGCTCGGCCTCAAGCCGGAGGTAAAGGCATGCCTGGTGGTGGGGGGAGGGGACGGCGTCGGCGGACTGGAGGGCATCGCGCGCTCCGTGGGACGCAGGCTCGGGCAGGACGAAAAAGAGTCCCAGGTAGGTGGGAGGGCGGGGGCCGGGAAGGAAGGCGGGAGGTGGGGGGCGGGAAAGAGAAAAGGTGAAGGGGTTGGGGCGGGGGGGGGGGGCGTACTCATTTGTTGCTTGCCTTAGTCATTTGACCATTGACCCACGCATCCCTTTCGAGACGGAGCACCGTTCCTACTCCTAATAGAGACACCTCCAACACTTGGGCGCTCATTACGTTGTTTCCATATATTACAAAGAAACGTTTTGCTAATCTTATCCCCTTCCTGCTTCGCCGCCTGTGGCCACCATCTATCTCCTAAGATAGCGATCGTTTTCTCGCTACTATTTAGTGTACCAAACTGCTCCATGTCACACTCGTCTATTTTCCTCATCTCCTCTTCTAGCACATCCCTTTCCTCCTTGTACCTTTCACATTCTCCCACTATGTGAATTCTACTCTCTATGGCTTTGCCACATGGGCACATCTGTGCATCTACTTCCTCCTCCTCCCGGCTACTGGTATACCTCCTTCTTCTTTCTGGCAGGTCCAGGTCCCCTACACGAAATCGCAGTTTCAGCTTTTTCGCGAAGTCCATTGGGCCGTGCAGATACCTTTTCATTCCTATTCCTTCTCTCAACCCCCCGTATATCTCTAAATGTTCTTCCCCTTCCACGTTATTTCTCAGCGCTAGTCTTTCCCTTCTTTCTATCCTTTCTTTTACTTCTGTCTTGTATCCGCTAAATTTCTTTATGGCCAACATCTCTTTTTGGTTTCCTGTATCCTTCCATACTTTCTCGACTACGCTATCCCACCTTATTCCAGCTCGCCCTTTGGTTACTTTCTCCTATACGAAGTACAGCTTTATCAGTTATGGCTGGCAACCTCTTATTTGGCATGTTCTTTACTTTGTACTGTACTTACGCACGTCTCTATTTGTCTTAAGTGGGTACATTCCCAGTTCTGCTCTCAATACTGTATTACTCGTCGTACTTGAGCATCCTAGTACTTTTTTAGCTGCTGATTTTCGGCGTTCCCTTCCCAACTACCTTCTCCTGAATATTCTAGCTTTGATACAATCACATTCATCAGTATACATTCTCTTTAATTTCTAGTATCAAGGTGCGAGGTCTGTTAGGACTGGCTTCCATCTTGCCTACGTGTGCCTTACCCTGGCCTATTATTTTACTTTATGTGTGCATCCCTAAGATCAATATTTGCAGATTTCCTTACGCCAAGGCGTACGTTATACTGCGTCTACGATCGCGTAAATCATCTTCTCCCCACTTCCACTTACAAAAGTTACCGCGACTCTCCTTATCTTCGTTACATTACAACTTACTGCGCACTCTTTACGTATCGCCGGTTCCACCCCCTCGTGGGGCGCGTGCCCCGCGTCCCCGCGATGCCCTCCAGCCCGCCGACACCGTCCCCTCCCCCCACCACCAGGCATGCCTTTACCTCCGGCTTGAGGCCGAGCTTCTCCTGCAGCTCGGCCTTGGCCGACTGCTCGCCCCAGAAGCCCGGACGGATGGGCAGGCCGCGGAGCCGGACCTGGTCGGGGGCGAGGCCGCACTTGCTCGCGAGGGTGGCGAGCTGGTCGCTAGGCACAAAGCACGCGTCCACGTCTGGGTGGAACCTTGATATAAACGAATAGCGCCGGAAATACCGTAAATGCCACAAAGGGTGGCGGGGGGAGGCAGGGGGAGGGTAACGCAGGACGAAGGCGGAGGGGTGTCGGGAGTTTGGGGGGGAGGGGGGGGGGTGCGGGGGGGGGGGCAGGTGCCCACAGCAGCAGGAGTAGTAATATTAGTGTATGTGGGAAGTGATTCGTCCCGACGCATTGTAAGCACCTCCTCGACAATCGCGTTCTCCAAGCTTTACCATGTTCTACAGTCACAACCTATCATGCGTTCGCCAACGCTCTTTTTTGTTTTGGTAGCAGCTAGTGGCTACTTCGAGCCGTCCTTCGCGCGTCGTCGCCGGAGTGTCGCTTTTTCGATTCTTCCATTACCTAAAACCCCGATTTTCTTGCGCTTGACGGCTGGCTGCGCTTGTGGCACGATGCCGTGCTGTGCGTGGGCGGGGCTGGGGCGGGCCTGCTTATTATTTCTTGCCTTTCCACAGGTGGTGGTTGTGTGCGGGAAGAACGAGGCCGTCAAGGCATCCCTCGAGAGCGCGAACTGGGCGCCTAACGTCAACATGCACGTCAAGGTTAGCCTTACCTACGAGAGACTCTAAGAATACCGTTTTGGGTTTCCAGCCCTTCGTATGTACTCGTAAGAGGGTTTGAATGTTTCTTGCGCATCGCTCGCTACCGCTGTGCCCTGTGTCTGTGTTGCATTCATTCATCGGAAGGTGCGCGCTTCGATCATCGTGGTGTGGTTTTGCTAACCGTCCCCTGTCCCCGTTCTTTCGCATCCGTTACGTTCGCGTGTATATGATACCCTCTTCGCCAAGGGTTTCGTGGCAAACATGGACGAGTGGATGGGTGCGGTGGACTGCATCGTCACCAAGGCGGGCCCGGGCACCATCGCAGAGGCCACGACTCGAAGTCTTCCGATCATGCTCAGCGCTTTCTTGCCAGGCCAGGAGGTGAGTAAGGTTGGCGCCCGGGATCGCTTTTGTTTCGCCCCTCACTATTTTGTCTCATTGCATGTGCATCGGGCCCTAGAATATGTAGTGTCGTCATCCAAACATCGAGAACAATGTCTGTACAGCAGTAGTGATGGCAGCAAAAACATGGTGGCGTAGTAATGGCAGCAAAAACATGGAGGCAGTAGTAGCAGCAATGGTGGTAGCAACAGATTGTAGAAAGGACAGTGAAGACGGCGAGATTATCAGTAGCGATGAAACGATGTGAAACGCCTTGTTCATTTTTCTTGTGTGAGGTATTCTCGATCCGATGATCCGATGTCGGGAGAGTATTTCCGTGCGGTGCAGGCAGTACATTATTTTTGTCCGTACATAGGTATGCATGCGCCGAAACACTGCGTGCTGAAGCTGCTACGTTGTACAAGAATACTCGCACACACGCATCTGACAGCCGCGTTGTTAACTGGAACACATCTTGTCGGCAGAAGGGCAACGTGTCTTACGTTGTCGAGGGAGGGTTCGGTGCTTTCAGCAGGAACCCTTCCAAGATCGCCGACACCGTCCGCTCCTGGCTTCGAGACGATGAGCTGCTGGCTCGGATGAGCGTCAACGCCAAGCAGGCCAGCCGGCCAATGGTGCGTCTCCCAAACACTTACTTACTCTGCACTCCAAAACTCCAAAACGCCAGAAATCGACACAACGTTTTCCACAATTTATTTCACGCGCCACAGCGAGCAGTACTGCTGTAGTTACCGGTCAGGTCGCCCGCCAACTGGTCTTGTTGGGCACATCGGCCCAGTCATCGAGCCATGTCACCACTATAGTAGCTGTTGATCCATCGACGAGGTCACCAGCAGCAGCGTCCAATCCACCACGGCCGGCTCTGATCAGACGAGTGGCACGAGAGAACGCCAAGTCGACTTTAACCGCCCCCCACTGCTGCCCGTCCTTGCCGCAAACAAACCCAGGCCACGTTCGAGATCTGCGAAGACATCGGAAGGATGCTGTTCTCCTGGAGAGACTTCGTGCTGGACAAACCCGACACTTCATGATGGGAAGCGCTCTTGCAGCGGTGCAGCTCGTGCTCAAGCTCTTGGCACTTGCTTGCTTGCAGCGATAGTTCTTGCTCTTGCTCGTTAGGTTTACCTTGCTTGCAGCGTTTTAGGTTTCGCTCTTGCTCTGGCTTTTTTAGTTTTAATTCATTTTTATTTCATTTTTATATTTTTGGATTTATTTTTATTTTTCAGTTTATTTGTATTTTTCCTGGTTTTCTTTTCATTTTTTTTGTTTTCTTCTCCTTTTTCTACGAGTAGCTATTTCTCTTGCTCTAGCTCTAGCTCTACGGTAGGCCTGACGTTGGTGCTCTCTCTAGCTCTTGCGTTGGACGACACGGTACTACGGTACAGCACGTGGGGGAACCAATCGCTCCTGGACGCTCATCATCGTGCCGGTGTTGGCCTACCGTACCTACCAGTACCTACCTAAACCCGCTCCGATACACCAAAGGCTGGGCGAATGGGCACATAACCCCAATGCATCCCAAGCGGAACGAGTTATCTTGGAAGTGTACGTACTGCTAATCACCTATTTTGGTTCACTTTCTTCGATCCGACTGGGGGGTTATGAGTTTTGTCACACGCTATGACAATGCCGCAATGCACGTAAAGAACAACAACGTGGATCCTTCTGTACTATTGAGTGAAACTCCAAGCTGCTACTACTACTATTTAGTACTGCTGTAGGCCTACGACGCTTTGCTTTTTGTTTGCCGTGGAAACTATTTTTGCGGGGTTTCGCTTCGGTGGCAGGCGTTCTCGGTGTTAAAGTGGTGGCATTGGCGGCACAGTTGTGTGGGTGGTCAGACCCAAGGAATGGATTGAGGAGCTACTGCGATATACTCGTGTGCCATTGCATCATAACTGGAGCCGATGATAGAAATATCCCACGAGGCACAGGGGAGAGACGCGACAAGCACCGCACCGTCTCCGCATACAGGACACAGCGAGTGCTCGCAAACGGAAACAGCAAGCGCTAACTTAGAAACTAGATTTCCGCCAACGGTTCCATTTTGTTTTTCGTTCTTTCTTTTGTTCCATCCCATCTACAGTACTTACCCAGCTCCCTCTCGTTTGTAGCTGGAACCCGGTGCCACATAGCGGGCACTACTCACTCTTCCCCACTACGGTATATACGTGCTTTCGTTTTAATCCCGGAAATAGTTCAGCGTTTTTTTACCCCTGGAACCAGGACAAGCACTCTGCCAAGTACACAAACACGCACAAACGAAACGGGCAGGCACATACATCCCCACGAGCCAATCACAACATATTACACGAAGGCACAGCAGCAGTGGACAGGCACGTCCCCACGAGTCAACCAATCACAACAAACTCGGTCTATCAATAGGCACATCCCCACGAACTGATTCACAACAAAATTATTCCTGACCTGAAAAAAAAATGAACCAACTACAGAAAACTATGGGCACGAATTGTGTTCCTCTTTTCCGTTACTGCATCAATAAGTGTCAAATACTGCTCCCCGGGATAGTAGATTTTTCGGGGGAAAAAAACTGATGCAAATTTCGTATCCGCTGAAGAAACGCTCGCAAGGTACCCGTTCAAAATGAGGTTAGAGCCCCCGTGCTGAGGCGTTGCTATATACCAGGTTATACTCCTTCACCCCGCCGCCGAAGAAGGCCTCCGACGATACTAAACAGAGCCGCTATCGCTCGCTTGCGCTTTTTTCTGCCCGTGTGTTCCTAGCCCGCGCGTGGCCGCCGCCGCCGCCGCCGCCGCCGCCTGCTGAACGCCCAAATCCTCGCGGCAGACTTTTTCTCGCCTCTATCCTAAAAAGGCCCTTGTCAAGGGCTTTTCTTGCCGAGTGCAGCTGGAGCTCGAGGTGTCCGTTTACGTCGCACCCGGATTCCGTGACGACTATGTCCGACCTCCTGTTCGGTTAAAGGTCCGGTGCCCGGGGTGGTGGAAAAGTGGCAGCAGATGCGAGCGAAATCGAACAGCGCGGGGCGGGGGGGGGGGCAAGGAAGGGGTGGAGGAGGTCGATCGAAATGTTGGGGTGTTGTAGGAGGTGGTTGGTGGTGATGATGGTGTTCTGGTTGGTGGTTGGCTGGATTGGGCTTGGTAGCGGTGGTTGGTGAGTGGGGGTTGGGCAATTGCGGGCGGCGGTAGGGGCGCACCTGAAGTTTATCCACCTCGGACAGATCATACAGATCATATACGAAGTAGATCATATAGACCATTCCCACTTGATAATCTAGATACTCCAGGGCAGATAAATGCCTGCATCTTCTAAATCACGATGTAGCTCATGTTGCCGTGTGGGGGCTGTATAGTCTACACGATCTAATATACGAGTAGGACTTTCCTGGGGTTGGGATCTTGTACTATTCAGATCTTGCACAACATCTCATAACGGCAGGCTAGGATATATAGATGATCTAGGATGCTCTATCTGTAGATGATCGATCTGTAGATGATCCATCTGTAGATGATTCAGCTGTAGATCATCTATCTGAAGATGATCTATATGATCTGTAGATGGTCCATCTGTAGGTGATCTATCTGTAGATGAGCTATTTGTAGATGATATATCTGTAGATGAGCTGTTTGTAGATGGTGTATCTGTAGATGATCTGAATGATCTGTAGATGATCTGTCCGACCTGTGTATACTTCCCGGGGCTCGTCAGTTGGGGAGCTCTCTAGAAACCCCACCCCGAAACCCGGTTTTGATAGAAACTGCACACTTAAATGAACAAAATCAACAAACACATGCGCCAAAGCGTTATGACGACCAATATAGTGAAACGCGAACCACATGTTGTCAGTTCTTCAGTCAGTCAGTCAGACATACATACATACGTACATATTTTGCATATTTTTTAGCCATGAAAGGGCACCCCTCTATCATAAGTATGGCTCGGATTAGTAGACGACAGGCATGAGAAAAAATGTATTTTATGGGGTTAGTCTACAGTAGTAATGATGGGGGAAACTTATGCTTTGGAGCGAGCGTGCCTTTGACCGTAAGGGCGCGGGTGGTCATTCACTACAGACGTGTGCTACGGTAGAGGTAGCACTTTTTGGCTGAATCGTTTTCTGAACGATCGGGCTCCTTAACCCAAATTCGTCGGACTTTATCATTTTTGTGACGAATAATGAATGTTTCAGATTTATACTTCGGTCATTAGGTTTTCGCATCCGGCAGCCCTTTTATTTTTCCTCCAAAATCATTTTTTCGGTGAGGTATGACGCTCTCTAAGTGAGGAGCTCAGAAAATCCATGGTGCACCTCTATCGTAGCATGCATCTAAATTTAACCCGCCGCCTGTGCTTCCCTTTCCTAGTAAAAGGAGGTGATAGCGTGGAAAACAAACTAAAAACAGTTGAGATAAAATTATCAACCGGCCTATGTATTAGCACGAGCCCTTATCCCCCCCCGCCCCCGCCGCCCCCTCTTCCCCTACCTCGCAATGAGACTAAACACCCTGGAGCAGGAGCAGCAAGCACATACGTGTACTTGAAAAGCATCGGCAATACTCGTAATCACGCCGTGCTTCTATACAGGGTATAGCTATTTCTTCTCGCTTGCAATCGCCTTTTGTCAGATGATGCTAACCTGGTGGGCCCCGATCGCGGCTGGTTCGCGCGTGCCCCGAGATGACCATATTTCCGTAGGCATCGCACGCACCGGCAGACCCTGGGGAGAGGCGCTGGACCTGCCGCGTGACAGGTGGTATATAGTGTATGATGTGTGGTGCGTGGTACGTGATGTACGTGAAAATATAAATCATAAAAATACGTGATTTCCGGGATGCCATTTTTTTTGTTTTTTTTTGTTTCATATTTCGTTTCCTGTGTCTGTGACTAACGCGCAGAAATGGAGAAGTTAACGTCCGTTAACACGGCCGCCACCGCCGCTGCCCTTCAGTAGATTTCTGGTCCGAGACAGCTCGCATCAAAGCCTAGCGCCGTACGCAGTGTTGACGCCATTTTTTCTAGTCCATTCCGACGCCATTATTCCTGGGACGTGATTCTACGGCGGTTTCTGCTCGGCGGCCGATGAGCGATGAGCTCACCCCCTATACGTACGTACAGCTCGAGAGTTTCGCGACCGTTTCTCCAAATCGAAGCGGTACATCGGCTGCTATGAACACGTCACTGTTATAGCTGCAGCGTAAACCGAGGGCGGTGACTAAAGCCCCCCCCAAGGCCGGATGGTTTTTACATATATATATATATATATCTGAACCATGCTACGGTAGAGGTGCACCATGATAATAAGGTTTTGCCTTCTGAGGGTGGTCAGTCAGTCACTTGATTATAGTATAGGAGCTCTATACCCCACCCCCCCAAAAAACTGCTTTTGTTTTTTCGGGAGGGAAATAAAAGTGCTACGATATACCCGACCAACAATCCCACGGCCTAAGCATTAAATGAAAAATATTTGCTACATACTCAAGTATCAAATTTCCGACGAATTTTGGGTTAAGAAAGTCCCGTCGTTCAGAAAAAAAAAAAAAAAAACACCCAAAAAAGGAGGCGCCTTTACCACTCTTAACCCACAAATCGTACCAGATAAAGTACCAAATATAGTACGATTTCTTGCTGTTTTTACGTGTTTTTGGGTGTTTTTTTTTAAATCAAATCACGAGAACCCGTCGACCCAACCCAGCCCTAACCCTAACCCTAACCCTAACCCTAACCCCAACCCTAGTCCAGGCTAAGGCTCGACCCGTGCGCGGCTTCGCCGCGCGTTTTGGACAATTAAAAAAAATTGTGCGGACCACCACAAAAAACGTAATATATTTGGTACTTTGTCTGGTACGATTTGTGGGTCAAGAGCTCTGGCAAAGGCTACTGCAAAAAAGTGCTACCTCTTATCATCGNCCGTTTTTTTCTGTTATTTTTTTTTGGCGGTCACCAAAGCTGGCGGTCGAGTAGATCATTTGTGCGGGGTGAGAACCTTTGCTCCGCACAAGGGGAATGGTCGTATCACGTAGTGTCAATATGGTAAGGCATCAGCGAGGCAGTTACATAGTAACACCCATTGCTGTCTCCGGAAGTGTCCACACCAGAAATTAAATTATCTCATTGAAGCTGTCGTTCATATGCAAGTCCGCCTCAAAGGCGGATCTTAGCAGGATGCAGCTCACCCTCCATGCGACTCGCCCAATACCTCACGGCGCTTCGCGCTTGGTGCAAGCAATGTCTGCCTGGTTGGTGAATACCCAACGCGCTCCGTCCCGGCATTGTAGGGATGCGAGGGTCTATGGTCATATGACTACGGCCGTGCACAACATGAGTACACCCCCCGAAAAGGAGTGAATAGAACCACGATAGACGTATACGGTATACCGTTTTTTGGCTGTTTTTTTTTAAATCAAATCACGAGAACCCGTCGACCCAACCCAGCCCTAACCCTAACCCTAACCCTAACCCTAACCCCAACCCTAGTCCAGGCTAAGGCTCGACCCGTGCGCGGCTTCGCCGCGCGTTTTGGACAATTAAAAAAAATTGTGCGGACCACCACAAAAAACGTAATATATTTGGTACTTTGTCTGGTACGATTTGTGGGTCAAGAGCTCTGGCAAAGGCTACTGCAAAAAAGTGCTACCTCTTATCATCGTAGCACGCGTCGTCTCACCAGCGGCAACGTGCTGCGGGGGGGCCAGAGGCAGTGAAACCGCCGGTCCGACTACCGCCTGATCGTCTTCGAAACCTGCCAACCAAGCGAGGAACGCTTGGCGCCGCAGCCGGGCCGCGTGCGCGTCGTACACCCGCAGGAGCAGCAGCATACCGCGGCGAACGTTTTCCTTCCTCCTGGCGAGCACGACGCTCTGCGCCCATCTTCCGGCGAAGTATAAGCGAGAGGATGTAGGCAGGGGGAGAGGGGGCAGAGCGAAACGTTAAGTCTGAATCCCTTCGGCGATTCAGGGGGGGTGTACTCACGTCGTGCACGGCCGTAGTCATATGACCATAGACCCTCGTATCCCTACAATGCCGGGACGGAGCACGTTGGGTTTTCACCAACCAGGCAGACATTGCTTGCACCAAGCGCGAAGCGCCGTGAGGTATTGGGCGAGTCGCATGGAGGGTGAGCTGCATCCTGCTAAGAACCGCCTCTGAGGCGGACTTGCATATGGACGACAGCCTCCAATGATTTCATTTAATTTCTGGCGTGGCCACTTCCGGAGACAGCAATGGGTTTTACTATGTAACTGCCTCGCGGATGCCTTACCATATTAACACTACGTGATACGACCATTCCCCCTGTGCGGAGCAAAGGTTCTGCACCCCGCACAAATGATCTACTCGACCGCCAGCTTTGGTGACCGCCAAAAAAAACAAAACGGCACCCTGGTTGTCTAGCTCACGCAGCGAGTGGCGTTGGGGGGGGGGGGGGCAGAGCGAAACGTTAAGTCTTAACCCCTTCGGGGCTTCAGATGGGTGCAAAAACTAGAAAATGTCGAGTACCAGTACCGGCCACATGAAGCAGCAGCTCCGAGCTGCGGGGGGTTGGGTAGGGTGTGTGTTGGAATTGCAATGGAAAGGAGCTGTACGTACCGTCCGGGCTAAAACATGCACAGTAGGCATTCCGGTCATTTGTGCTGTCTGTTACACGCCCTCACCTATGCATATACATACATAGAGGGCTGATAAGATCGCATCTCTCATTTTTTTTAAGGAATTGTACAGTACAAGTACGAGTACGTAGCTATATTTTTAGAAAGCACAGAACGTTAGGGCTTGAGGAAGCAAACAACCAGAAGGCTTGACGGAGCAAAAGCAGCGAACGTTTGTTAATTAAGGGGGTGACGAACAGTGTGACGCTTACAGCGAGGTCGAGAAGCGGCACGGACATGTGAAACCTGCGCGGTTTGCTGTCGCAGGCCGCGAGAGTTTTGAGCGAACGAAGTATATTTTACCTCCTAAAGGCCCGTCGACGTCTGTGGCGTCTCGAGGCTTCGAGCCAGAGGTGGAAGTGCTTCCCGGCGAGGGATTTTCGATAGTGCGTCCGCGCAAGACGTCTGTTTTTCCGACCATGCTCCAACCTAGCCACCAGCGCACGCCTGAAAAAATTGAAGCCAAGATGGCGAGAAACGTACGTAAAGGCTCAGAAGCAAGAGCGGCACCACAGTGGTAATGGCTCCCTATCGCCCGCTTATTGGCCATGGTTGAGAAAAAGGGAATATATTACTTCGGGTGTGTAAGAGAGTCCTGCATGGAAAAGTGTAACATTTTACTCTGCTTTGGGTGGAGTTAACGTATCAGGGAGGTCGGTAACCCTCCCGGGAGTGTGGCGGCATTGAATTCAACGAAATATATCGATAATTCGCACACGTGCAGTTCGTAAAATTTTATGCGGACCTTCTACGTTGCGAAACATACTCACCCACTCAGCCGCCCCTGGAACCACAGTCGGCATACCGTCGCGACTCGACCAAGGAAAAAATACATTTCAAGACATGGTTGGCGAGGTTGCTTCTCTAAGGATATTGTCGCGCTGCTGAGACTGCGCAACGGGCGGATGACGAATTGGTCGTTGGATTGCGAGAAAGTAGCAGTGACTATATACGCGAGAGGGCGAAAATTCAACCTGTTGCGCGTGTTGGGTTACCGTGAAAAAATGGGGATATCGAAATAAGCAGAGACTGCTTGGACGGAACCTCTGGATGGGTGAACATGTTATCTCGTAGACATACGCAGAGCGTCGCGTTTCTTCTTTGACTTTTCTCGGCGACCGGGTCTCTCCCAGAGAGAAATAAAAAAAAGAGCAACAGCAGCAACAGCAGCAACAGCAGCAACAGCAGCAACAGCAGCAACAGCAGCAACAGCAGCAACAGCAGCAGCAGCAGCTATCCAAGCTTCCAAACAAAAAAAAAAAACGAGGGGAGGAGCAGAGAATAACGGTGACGACGTGATGAATCAGCGCATGCAGCGTGTGCACCATCGCGCCCTTCAAAACATTTCAAGAGGTTCGGATGCACAAGGCACACAAACCGTGGTGCGGCGGTGGTGGGGGGCGCGCCAAACCGTGCAAGGGTAGAGGAGGATGCACCTGCATTTTTTTTGTGAGCGAGGGGCTCTTTAACTCTGAACTTGATGACCTCTACCCTACATCTCACCCAAATAATTGGCTTTTACGTGGGGAGAAAAAATCCTCGTTTAGAATTGCACTCCCATTTTGGGCGAAAATTACTTGGAATTAGAGACAAACACACCCTTCTGCACAGTGCACTACTCGTAAAGGGGTTTAACAAATCGATGAACAAACCCAGGCCTCTTTTTTACTTGATGAACTCTACAACTACATCTCACCCCAAAAACATGGGGGCCTTTTTGTCCCCTTAAGAAGTGGTCCCCCGTTTTTTTGGGGGGGGGAATACTTGGAATGAGTGTGGGATACTTTTTTTTCAGTTCTGGATGGGTTAAAGACATTTACAATTGCTTAAAACCGATGAGTTCAAAATCCCATTTTGCCTACGTGCGGTAGTAGTAGTAGGCTGTAACGCAAAAAAACAAACACATGGTTGAAAAAACAAAACGATAATGGGATACAGTACTTCTTCGGTCGGGTTGTGTGATAAGACTATTAACAGGTGAGACACAGAGTATCCTCTTGCAGGTTTGACTATTAAGCGTCCTTGGTGTTACTCACTTTCGTGTAGAATCAAGCGTAGAAGAGAAGCACCCCCCCCCCCCCCCCGTCAAAGATAAATATCGCCTCCAAAGGCAAAACAAAGTTCCGTATACTCCTATCACCTCTATAAAAAAACGCCTCTTGTTCTCTTCATGATAGCCTCCTTCCCCCTCTCTTACCACGCCTTTCGGACGATCCGCTCCCGATGGACCAGCACGGCCCAGCGCCAGGACGCCCACGCGCCCCGCAGAAGAGCAAGGCGGATGCTTTCGCTGACGCGGCGAGCGGCCGCGCGTGACTTTTGCCAGGCTTTGAGGCGGTCGAAGGACAACCGCTGAAGCCACACGCGGTGGAGGATGGTCATCGCTCGCTCGACGCCCCAAGTTGAGTTATGCTTTTGCGGGGGCAGGTAGGGGGGGGGGGGGGGGGGGGGGGGGGGGGGGGGGGGGGGGAGGTAAGGCTTGGAGTTTCAGTCAGCTTGCGCACAATGCCCTAATATGTTGGTATACAATAAGAGAAGGGTACATATACGTTTGGCATTTGGTGTGCTGTGCGTACATACTCACAGAGAAAGGGTGTCAGGGTTGAGTTGGAAATGGAACTTTGAAAATCTTGATTAGCGAATAATGTTACACAATGGCAATGCAATCACTTTGAAATGGCTGTAATAGCTGTATGAGAAGGGAGGTAGGAGCGCGCCATTAAGTGAGCGCACGCACGCAACGAAGGAATGAGGATAATAAAAATTGGGCGAGAGTGATGGTATATTCTGCAGATTTTCTTCGTCAGTTTTTCGCATCACGGACACAACGATTTCGTTCTATACTATGGTAATTACTGATTATGCACTGTATGATATATTCCTAAGAGTTTGTTTACTCTTAGGTGTACTCTTAGGTATACAATCATACATTATCGGAAGGCAAAACTAACCTATAGCTCATGACGGAACCATCCTATGAACTGCATACATGCGCGTGTGTTCGCATCGCATGCCACCACTACCACCACACCACCACCACCACCACCACCACTACCACCACCACCACCACTACCACTACCACTACCACTACCACCACCACCACCACCACCACCACCTACCCGTGACCACAACGCTTGTATCTCTCTACGTAGGATGCCGACGGAGAAAAATAACGGTTCAACCCTTATATGGGAGTTCAGAGGGAAGAATCCACGATTTAAACAAAATGAACGATTCCAGTAACGGCAACTGCGTGATTGGGGGAGGGGTGCGATACCAACTGGCGTCCGAGCTACAAATCAAGACTTCGTGCGGCGCGGGCACAAACATGACCCCACATACATGTATACCCGTCCTTCTGGGAGCTCGCGTTGTGCTCTTAGGTTTGTCGATATCACTAAGTTCATCATTTTTTTGCCTGTCAAACGAGTTTGTGTGAAAAAGGCACACACGCACATACACACAAACACACCCGACGAAGGAGAATGAAGAGCCTCCACCGCTCGAAACACGCGGCCTTCGCTCGCTCCGAGCGCCGCGCCGCTCGCACCGCCGCCTTCCACCGCTCCACCCCAGCCGCCGCAAGCCGCGCTTCCCTCCGCCGGAGCAGGCGAAGGAGGCGAACGCCCCGCCGCCTCGCGAACCCTCTGTCGACCCCGCGCTGCTGCACGAGCAGTGCCCACGCCGTGAATGTCTTGTGGAGAAGGCTTCGGCGACGCACGTCGAGGAGAATGAAAAGCTTCGGGCGGAGCAGGCGCCGGGGAGGAGGGACCGCCTTCCAGCGACAGAGAAAGGCGACCAGGATCCGCCTCCTGTTTTTTTTTTCACGGCGTAGTAGAAAAACGGGCGGGAAGTGTGATCGCGCGGTGACGTCGCGACTACACGTATTCAGCGGGATCGTATCGGAGATAAAATTTACCGGGCGGAGCAGCAGACTTTGTTGGAACATGTTGGCTATATATAGATGGAATTGATCGCGCTGGGATTCGAACCCACGCATATACCACGCTCAGAAGCGGACGATCTACCCACCAAGCTAAAGCCAGCGCCGACTGAGTTATAGAGTCGAAGTAGGTTTCCCTTCTAAACCAACAGAGGAGGAGGATGCAGGTGAGGTGGTGTGCGCTGTGGAGCGACCCTCGCTTGATGATGTTCGGCTTTTAGCGTTTAATGGCATGGGTCCGCCAACAAGAAACATAAAATGTGAGCAAGGCTTAGAGCCTTAAAAGAGACACTGTCCTTAAACAGCCTTGAGCATAGGCTACTCAATACCAGGCACCGGGTAGGATTTAGATTTAGTGTAGCGCTGGATGCTGAGCGCGAATGATTACTTCAATTTTATTAGCGTCCTCCAAAACGTGAGCCTTATTATGTTCTTACTATATAGCCCTTTCTTTTTCGTGGGCCTATACTGTACAGCAGCGTTTCCCTGCCCCCCCCAGCAAGCAATGAAGAAGGGGATAACCTGTTGAGAGCCCAAGGTACCGACACCCTAGTTTTTGTTCCGGTCCGTACGACCAGCCGACGCTTCGGCACGAGAGAGCGTATGCACGCATTCACTTGATATAAGGGTGTGTACATTGTGCCCAAAATCTCAAACTTGTGTTGCTGTCCAACACGATATATATATAACGATGCACGTATGGGTGACAGGTCAATCCCCAGTATCTAACACACATACATACAACTGTTAGTAGTACTGGCTCTCGAACAAGAAACCGGCAAACTGGCGCAAGCTAAAACCTGCTATTTGAGAAGGGGTGGTGTGTTCCGCACTACTGGTAACTTCTCGTACATCTAACCGCTCCCGAATTTCTTGATCCCCTGGGTATTTTCGGGCTGAGTTTCTTACGAGACGAGACTCTCTTTCTTCAATGAGACGGCCGGGAGAGTGAGTGGTCGCTGTCGTACCTCACGCTCCGAGCCAAAACTTCGAGGACCGCTCTCAGTATAAGCCCGGACCGTCGCGCCAAGCGCCTGCAGTGCCAGCTGTCCACATAAGCGTCGACTCGAGACCGTCCGTCGGTCGTCAGCGATCCCGACGTGAACACTCCCTGGTTGATGGCCCCCGATCTGACGAGGCGGAGACTGCCCACGAAGTTCTGCCTGTCTGGATCGGACGCGGCGAAGACCTGCCGCGATGGGTATCAACGGATTTCACAAGAACACGTATAAGTATATACGTATGTATATTAAAAAAAAAAAAAAAAACAGCTGTGAGATCGAGGATTTCGTCGAAACTCAGATTTTTAGGCATTGTATTATAGCTGAGTGTGATACTTCGATCGCGCGTACTTACGGTGTATTTACATGTGCGGTTATATGTACGTACACGACTCAAGTCTTGGAGTCGTGGGGAAATACTTGAAGTGCGTACTTGCTGGCACATTTTGCGTACGATATACCGGGTATGTATACGGTTTTTTAAGAAAGGTAACAAGTTGAAGTACTGCTGGCACATTTTACGCACGATATACCAGGTATATGGGTTTTAAGAATGGCATGGTACAGTTCTAAACGCCCATTGAAATTTGATGAGTGGAATTGACATCGAGCGTAGAAGGAGCATGCGAGCGGCGCTTGCTGTGAAAGGCATTAGGAAAAAACCTTCAGTCAGTTACCGGGAACTAGCTCCACGCCGGCGTGTGAAGGAGTTACCCACTGAGCTTCCTCTGGTTTAAATAGCGATCGATTACCCAGCCCAGGGTAAGTAAGCCTTGTGACCCCCCCCCCTCTGAGCGTCGGTTGGCGACGACGCTGTAATACACGCCTCTCACTGCGTGGGTTTCGTAGACAACCAGGGTACCGTGTTTTGTTGTTTTGGCGGTCACCAAGGCTGGCGGTCCTGTTAGATCATTTGTGCGGGGTTGAGAACCTCAATTCCGCACAGGGGGGATGGTCGTATCACGTACGTAGTGTGTATATGGTGAGGCACCCACGAGGTACTCGTAAATACATAGTAATACTCATTGCTGTCTCTGGAAGTGGTCACACCAGAAATTAAATCAATTCATTGGAGGCTGTCGTCCATATGCAAGTCCGCCTCAGAGGCGGTTCTTAGCAGGATGCAGCTCACCCTCCATGCGACTCGCCCAATACCTCACGGCGCTTCGCGCTTGGTGCAAGCAATGTCTGTCTGGTTGGTGAAAACCCAACGTGCTCCGTCCCGGCATTGTAGGGATGCGAGGGTCTATGGTCCTACGAATACGGCCGTGCATAACATGAGTACCCCTCCCCCCCCTCCCCCGCGCTCGGATCGGCGGACCTCTGGGGCGCATCGGCTGACGGATACCAGGTATCTTAATAGCAAGGCAGCTGATGCCAACTTCTTTAACACGAAAATGGAAACATTGGAAACAATTGGGATTCCCTATGTCCAGCAGTACACACCAGGTCCCCTTGGAGGCGAGCTCTGACGTTAATTGTCAGTGGGCGTGTTTTGGAGAGATGTCTTTATCTCGTACTACGGTAGGTACTGTAGAGCGTAGCATCGTTTGACGCACGACCGGCAATAAGATTCGATTTACAAGTTACTCATAGTATACGAAGTATATAGATTTGACAGGTGAAAACATTAAGCCGCGGCCGAGATCCGACGTCAAAAGTCTTGAGGGATTTAGCTGCTCAACCTGGCTAAAAAACCTCTTCAGAACTTAACCCACATTTATTTTAGGGACGAACTATGATACTCGAGTTTACGTAGTTCGGGATTATTTTTCCATAGTAAAAGGTTAGCCTCTTTGACTACGTACTGTATTTCGGTGGACACTAGTAAACAGGACCTACGTTATACACTAAAACCTATATATTTCCCTATTTTTACTAACAATATTTGGTCCTATTTACTGTAGCCCCCCGCAATAGGACTGTGAGCTGTTGTTACAAGGATTACCCTGGGCTGTGGGTGCAGGTAACACCTTCACACTGTCTTACTACTCGTACTCGTACAGTAGAAGACGCCGACTACAGCAGTAGGTATTTTTTTCGCTACGACGAGTACAGGTACGTATACGAAGTTTATTCGTAGTTACTGCAGGTGCCAACGTGATAACTGTCGTAGTTTCTTCGCGGTAATTTGCGGGGTTTTCTCTGCGTTTGTACTCGTACGTATATTCGTATAATAATATTTGACTACGACGTACGACGTGCGGACGAGTGCGTCTGTGACTCGCGATGTGTTTTATATCGAGAAAAAAACTTGAAGTCAGTTCGAGGGTGATCGTTTTCTTTTTTTCGACACCTCACGTCGAATTGTTCAACTTTGACCTTTTGACAGGGGGGTGGGGTACCTGAGACCGTCCCCTCCCTATACGCCTGTACAATAACTATATAAAACTGAACACAGGGGACAGTATAGAGCCGCCCCCCCCCTGCTTGATATACAAGGCCTTCCATAGTACTACAATACTACCGGACACCGTCCCCTCCCTCTATTGAACACAGGGGACGGTAGAGAACCGTCCCCTGCTTGATACAAGGCCTTCCATAGTAGTACTACAATGCTACTGGGCAGCGTTCCGGCCTATACGAGTAGGCCGCAACTGCGTAGTGACAGCGACTGCAGCAGTAGTGAGCGGAACAAAGGAGCTATGAGCTCGCTCGAAGGTGGATCAGAAGGCCCCGAAGAGTCGTGAGATCGGCAGGCTTGGCATGGAATGTCGAATGCGTTCTTTTCTTGCTTCGGCACATTGTATTCGATCGACAAGCTTGGTCGGATTCCTTCCTTCTTAGCAGATAAATCGATAGAACCCAGGTAGGTATCTTCGACACCTGTGGATACCCTTGCAACGATAATCGATCAGGGAAACCAACTGCTGACCCTGCCTGGTGTCATTGGCAGCTTGCCTTCCCACACAAGTCACACATGTTTCTGTACACACGTCGTGTACGTCACTGTCGGCGACATCGCGAACAGTGTTCGACACTCACATATTACATCGTGGCAAAGCAGAACGAGCATTCAAGGTAAAATATGTCGCACGAGGGATGTATGTGTGGTGTCATGTTACGCTATTTGACTCGGTGTGAGGGTTTGCGCCTCTCCGGTACTCTGTCACGCAAATCACATATGATACGCACACCGATACACGCTGGATACACTGAAAACAAAATGTTGTTGAAAAATAATTTTCGAGTCCTCCGCGGGGGGGGGGGGGGGGGGGGGGGGGGGGGGTTAGGTGTACGTATGCTATCCAAATCCCCGGCCGCCCCTGGTCAGTTGGTTGGTTTACTTCGCCTTATCAACTACGAGTAGCCGTCGAATCCTGACAAATCACAACTCTACGTAGCGCTCTAGATACCACTGTACGTACGCATACCACACAAACAAGTGCTACGAGAAAGTATGTTGACCTTACAGTGGAGTTTTCGTCGTCCCAATCACGCCCCCCGCCGTCGACACCGTAGGAGGCACCAGCCGGCTTCCACGCGCACGCCTTGGTCCACGGCATCGGGCGCACGAGGGTCGCCATGGCTCCCCTTTCCTTGAGAAACCGGTCGCCATTTTTGTCTGCTGCTGCGTGTTCTCCTGGCACCACTCGTGCAATGGACGTCGCCCCATATAACGCCATACGTACAGGCTCTAGAGGTAGCGCCCGGTGTACAGCAGCAGTAGTAGTATTCTATTGATACGCGTAGAGCTCTGCAGCAGGCAGTATGATGTGCCACACAGGGGCCACGCCGAATCTTCCTTGGGGCTACGAGTACCGGCAGGAGGGCGAACGTCGGAGTGGTCAGCCTATAACAGCACTACGTAACTACGTGCCGTACGTCGGCTGTGTCGGTAGGATACGGGACAGAGCAGGACGAGGAGGAGGAGGAGGAGGGGGAGGAACGCACGTCCTGCATAAGAAAAACGGATACCAGAGGATACGATACACCGCACAGGCAGACTCTTACGTCAAAATCGTATTCGTACTCGTGCGTACAGAGTCGTAGACAAGCACAGTCCAGTAACCCATTAACATAGAGTTCAGTTATCCAGTAACTTGGTGAGTACGTATACGTAGCGTACATTGTACGAAGTGGCACGAAGACGAAAACGACGACAACAACGAAAAACGACCCGTTTTTTTATACGCGGCACAATATCTATCCAATCAGCACACCGTGCCGGTTCGGGAAACGAAACAAGTTATGCCGCGCAGCACCCCCGCGACCAAACGACGCATCGGACACCAGGACGGCCGAAGGCCCCCATAGAGTCCTCTCCTGGGACCGAAGGCGTAGCCGAGAAACCATACTCAAGACTGAGACATAAGGTGGCCGAAGGCGGAGCGGCGTGCCAGCAGCAAGAGGCGGCGTGGGGTGCCATCGCTCGGCGAATCGGGATATGTCGGCGGAAGTAGGAGGCGTGGATGACGAGGACGAAGGAAGCCAGGTTGTGCTTCCACCCCGCATCGTGAGCGACGACGAGGCGTGCAGGCAGCTCAACCAAGAAGAGCTGCTGGCTCGTGTCAGGTACCTATCAATAGTGTGTCCGTGCATCATATAGGGCTGCTGCTGCAAGCGCTTTTTGATGGTAGGAGTTGTTTGGGCTTCTCTTCTGTACCTATTTTGTGGTTGCGCCGCCAGTACGGTACGTAGACGTACACAGCAGCAATACGACATCAGTATGATACCCCCTCGTGTGCCGAGGTGCCTGAGGAGCATCGTACTTTGTCACTGTCACGTACGACACGTACGTATGTATGTATTTACGGTCCGTAGCAGTAGCATACTGTGAGCAGAGCGGCGGCCGCCTATCTTGCTGTGTCGTTGAATACTTCCTGAATACGAGTACGACTACTCTGTAAACCAGGTAAATAATACGTACTCGATGTATCACGCAGCTTGAAAAATGAGTATAAACCACTCAATCGGTTGGGCTCACAGATGGGGTAATATGTAATCGTTGCATACGTACGTATTCATTGGAACCTGGTGTGTCTCGTACAGCAGTACAGCAGTGTCCAGGCTTCTTTCGCTCGTACTCGTAGCTCTTCGTCAGCAGTAGCTGACAGAGGAAAGACGAATGGTTTTTATTTTATTTTATTTTATTGGTTTCTTCGGCATTCCAGCTCACAGTCGTGAGAGGTTTTGCCCTCGGCCGCTTCTGAATAAAAGCCATGTTCGCAGGAAACGACGTCCCTTATCACCCCCGGTACTACGTACTTGCCTTGATTTTTAATCGCGCAGAGGGTTCACAGCTCACAGTTCACAGCGTTCCTACTGCTCTCGTCGACTTGGAATACGATTTTTTTTTGCCGACTCGCGCTCTCGCACCTTAGGCGACGGAACGAGAGACTCAGAAAAACGAGTACCATGTGTCTTATGTAGCGATGCTCGAGATCGACGACTTGGGTGACGTCCTCTGCGAGTTCCAGAGGACGTCTTCTCCACCTCCAAGACCGACTTCGGCTCCTGTTCCCTTATCCCTTTCAAGATTCCCGTGCCCCCGGATAGCGCTCCGGCTACCCCCCCCCGCCCATACCGGACCAACCCCATCCACCTCATCACACGTGCTACTGCTGTAGACGGGAGTATACTTCGTGCGTACGAAGGTTTCCTTTTTTGTTTTAGGTTCCCTTGGTTTCCTTCCTTCAGGGTTCAGGGTGGGATGCTTATGAGTGATCAAGGTTAAAGCCATAATAGTATGCATCGTATGTGCACGGTTAGCCCGCACTTAAGGCGAGCAACGGACAGTAACGTTTCGTGCTAATACTGCTGCTGTATGCCGACCGCCGATCTCTGTCTCTCAGGAAGATGAACGACGATCTAGAGGCGACGCAAATCCCCCTTCACGACGTTCCTGTGGCCTTGCTCGTCCAAGCCCTCGCGAGAGAGAAGACAGCGGTGAGAGCTTTTACATTCTCAGTGGCTTTTAGTTACTGGGCTCTGTCGCGGAAATTAGTTAATTTCCCAAAATCCCCTGCTTTTCAACTCTGTTTCGAGGTTTAATTCCAGCTTTTTTAGTAACCCCCTCCCCTACTTTAGTTCAACTCGAAACACGATTTGGCTCTGTAGCCCATCTATCCCGCCTCGATACTATGGCGTTTTTCTGTCCTTGGACGAAAGGAATCGTAGCGGAAACATATAACACGAAGCATACTTCGAAGTATACGTACGTATGTACCTCGTATATACTTGTATTGGATATGCTGTGCGAAGTGGGTTAGTCGTGGGCTGAGTTATGTCGAGATCGAAGGTCAATCGTCGCATGCCTGTGCCGCGTGTCTACATATTTCCTGACCGATACTCGTACTCGTACCTGCACACATATCTAGCATGCTTGTCGCATGATGAGCGATGCGGGTGTGCGTGCTGTGTGGTGTGGGCTTCTGGTGTGCGGGGTGATTCGCCCATCGCGCTGGAAAGCTCTAAGAAATTTCCAAATCGCACTAAAAAAAGTGCAAGCAAAATATCGCACTCAAAATATCACTTGATAATCGATTTCACGAAATGACTTGATTTCAGATTTGACTTTTTTTTAGCGGAATTTTAAAGCCGCGGTGGATTACCTAAGAGTAAACTCTCAGGAATATGCTGAAAAGGGCTGTTTTCCCGGAAAAATATCAGGCTCCAGCTGTGGGGAAGTATACACGTATAACTGATATCTGTGATGGTGTTACCCTACTGAGCTATCGGAGTAGCTCATTAGGTTTCACTTCCACATATCCCTGCACAAAACGTCCCCACCGCTAACAAAATCGTCTGGTGAATTTCGGATGAGGAAAAAAAGTCGGGGGAGGCGTGTCCAGGATGGGGGGCAGAGGGTGGGCGGAGGGGGGGGGGGGGGCGTACTCATTTTGTTGGCTTGCCTTAGTCGTTTGACCATTGATCACAGGGGGGGGGGGGCGTACGAATGGCAGACGGTTTCGGAAGGGTGCATCGAGTGCTCCGGACCATGAAGTATGCAGTAACAGCAGTAGCAGTACGAGCTGGTGGCGGTGTGGCGGTACGTAGTGACTCGTATTTTTACAGCGTTCAGTAAACACGAGCCACTACATACCGTTACACTACCACCTAGCTGGTACTGGTGCTGCGGGTATTGCATACCGTATGGTCCGGAGCCCTTGATGCACCTCCAATGACGACAAATGGTTTGGGGACAGGGCGCATTCTCGAAGTACTCCGGAACCTGAGGTACGCAATAAAATAAACCGCAGTAGCAGCAATACCAGTCGGTGGTGGCATGGTGGTACGTGGTGACTCGTGTTTTCACATCGTCCAGTAAACGCGAGTCAGCACGTACCACCAACACCACCACCTACTGGTACTGCGGCTGGTGCGGGTATTGCGTACCCCCAGGGTCTGGAGCACTCGATGCGTCTTCCCCCCCCCCCCCCCCCCCCAGGAACAAGGGGGTCGGGAGGAGGAGGAGGAAGAAGTAGATGCACAAATCTGCCCTTGTGGCAAAGCAATAGAGAGTAGAACTCGCACATATAGTGGGATAATGTGAAAGATACAAGGAGGAACGGGATGTGTTAAAGGAGGAGACGAGGAGAATAGACAAATGTGACATGGAGAAGTAAGGTACGCTAGATAGTAGCGAGAAAACGATCGCTATCTTAGGAGATAGATGGTGGCCATAGACGGCAAAACAGGAAGGGGACAAGATCCCCAAAACGTTTCTATGTAATATATGGAAACAAAGTATTGAGCGCCCAACTGTTGGAAGTGTCTCTGCTAGGACTAGAGACGGTGCTCCGTCTCGAACGGGACGAGTCGTCAATGGTCAAATGGCTAAGGCAAGCAACACCCCCCCCCCCCCCCCCGCGCGCGCGCCTCCCCTCCCTGTCGCTTGGGCGTGCCTCCCCCAAACTTTCGTTCCTCCTCCGAAATTATATTGGATTCCTTCGTGGTGCTGGAATTTGTACTATTTGTTACCGTTCTGTTCGTGAATGTAAGGGTTTTTAGGGTGTTGGTATGAATGCCCAAAACGATTACGAAGATTTCAGAATACACAAAGCTCATTTATCGGTCTTGGTGCCCCACAATCTCTCTCTCTTTCTCCCCCGCCCCCCCTATAAATATATTATGTATTATTATATATTTATAGGTTGGGTTGGCGTCGGTTGGCAACGACGCTGTAAAACACGCCTCTCACTGCGTGAGCTAGACAACCGGGGTGCCGTATTGTTTATTTGGCGGTCACCAAGTCTGGCGGTCGAGTTAGATCCTTTGTGCGGGGTGGGGAGCCTTTGCTCCGCACAAGGGGAATGGTCGTATCACGTAGTGTGCCTATGGTAAGGCACCAACGAGGCAGTTACATAGTGCTCTCATTGCTGTCTCAGGAAGTGGCCAGAAATGAAATTAACTCATTGAAGCTGTCATCCATATGCAAGTCCGCCTTACAAACGGTTCTTAGTAGGATGCAGCTCACCCTTCATGCGACTCGCCCAACACCTCATGGCGCTTCGCAAAGCTTGGTGCTAGCAATCAATGTCTGCCTAGTCGGTGAAAACCCGACATGCTCCGTCCCGGCATTGTAGGGGTGCAAGGGTCTATGGTCATACGACTACGGCCATGCATGAAAATGAAGTACCCCCCCCCCCCCCTCTCTCAACCTCCTCCTGACAATAAATCACGTTTGACAGGCGTCCTGGTCCCGACTGTGCCAAGAGGGGGGGAGGCCGAGCGTCGCCGCGCACATCCGACGGGTTGTCAGGACCACCACCGCCACCACCGCCACCATCACCACCACCAACAACAATAACCGTAGCGGTAGCGACTATAATCGTCTCCGCTCCGCCCCTCCCACGTTTCGCTCTTCTCTGGGCCAGCGCCGCGCTCTCACGTGGGAGGCGGAGTATCCCCGGTGTCGGTATCGGGCGAACTTCAAGCCGCCAGTTTTTGAAGACGAGCCTTCTGATAGTAGCGAGGACGAAGAAACTCGGGCCACTGGCGGAGGATGAACTTCAAGTAATCATGTGTACAGTAATACATATCATGTGTACAGTAATACATATCATGTGTACAGTAATACATATTCGCTGTGTATTTCATTGTATATATGCGTGCTTCTTTTTTTGGCCTATATATCATGTTACGCATCGTATTGGTTTATTCCGCCCAACGATGCATTAGTACTGTTAATATTCACTCCACTATATATATGTGCTGTGGCCTGTGGCTGTACGCATGTATAAACGTATATACTCGTATACTTAGTGTAGGAGTTTTTTTGTCGGTACATGTTCCGCCTGAACATGTTAAGTCTTTTGGCCAACGATGACCACCACGTGTATACACATATGAACCCCTCAAGAACTGGTCCCACATATCTTGGAAGTTAGTGTCGGATAAGTTTTGCACTTCTGAACTGGGTTAAGAGCAATCCCACGGTAGGGGTGCCACTTTCAGGCTCAAAATGTTCTGACCGGGTGTGCTTCTCACGTGAGTGACCACCGGATACTATTTACTATTTTACTGGTATACTTGTTTTTGGACTACCATATTGGAAGATTTGGTCGGATTGCGCGAACGAATGTTTCCGACAAGTCATGTTTCGGGTGAGATATTGAGCTCCTCATGTGAGGAGGAGCTCAGAAAATTCTGCTGCGCCCCTACCGTGGGATGTCTCTTAAGGAGCCCCTGCCCGTCTTTCAGAGAGGAAAAAACAGCCAAAAAGTGCTACCTTTACCCCAGCACGCGTCAACGGTGAGTTTTTCCGCACGCCGTACAGTCAGATAGACCCCTACCTCATGGTCTTCGTAGACGGGTATTTTTTTAACACAGGTACTTCCAAGTATTTCCACGTATTGTGGTGCAAGTAAGTGCCTTTTGAAAGAGAGGATGGGATCGACCGGCGGACCCGACACACGTGGTTCTCGCCCCCCCCCCATGTTTGACCACAAATCACAACCACAAGCTGTCTCGCGCCCCTGGACAGACGGATGGATGAGCCAGCAGCAGGTGCCTACTGCTGTTATCTCATTATCTAGAGTTTGGTTTTGGACAGCAGAGATACACCGGGGGGGGTCGCATATGATCTGCGAAATCTGGATATTTTTTTCCCGGCGGGATCCAGTCTGTGCATAGTCTATAGCACGCGTGTTTTTTTTTTAAATAAGAACTGAACGACACTCAAAGCATATAAGCAGCAGCAGCAGCTACAAGCGGACTGGTGCCACGGTAGGAGGGTCATGTTTACTAGGTGCTTGTTTTTCACCTGCACAGAGTCACTCGGCCGAGTGACTGCTTTTACTGCGTTGCACGACTCATATTGTTTTTGTTTTTGTTTTTTTTGTTGTTTTATGTATGCACTGCCAGTGGAGGTTTTGTTACGTAACGCGAACAAAAAAATATGCTCAGGTCCAATGTTTAGTTAGATTCGGAGCCACTCGTTCGAGTGGCCAAAACCCGGTAGTGAACCCTCTATCGTAGCACCAGTCAGGCGGTAGCTTCCGGGTTGCCCCCCCCCGGAATAGCGTCTGTCTATACAGACAGCATCAACATCATCAGTGCAGCAACGACGGCATCCCGTTTTTTTCTCTCTCTCTCCGTGCCTCCGCGGCCCAATCACTTTTGACCCATATTTTTTTAACTCTCACCCTTGGACAACTAATTTTCCCCACGATACTACTACTGTAGAAATACAAGCATCTTCCTCATACGCCAGCAGCATGAATGTACGTACACGTATACCTGGTACCACGTATTAACCCCTTATAAAGAAATGGTGCCACGAATTCGGGGACAAACTACTTGGAATTAGTGTAGGATTTTTTTTTTTTCAGTTCTGAATGGGTTGAGGCCCTCTCGACCTCGCCGCCCCATCGGCTCGAGTGTCGGTGCGCGCGGTCTCTCCCGTATCACCCCGTGCACAAAAAAAAATCCGATACCCTTTTGGAAAGGCGCGTATTATTACAGGTATACACCCGTGTATATTGGATTTATTACTTATCATGGAATCCGACGCAAGTCGACGAGAGGGAAGAAAGTGCTGAAATCTTCTCGCGATAAAAATGCAAGGCAAGAACCGTAGTGGGGGAGGAGGGAGAAGAGCCTACTTTGTGACCCCGGATCTGAGTTACGACTAGGAAGGAGGAGAGAAAGGGGAAAGGGCGAGGTAAATAATTGGATGGACAAAAAAGAAAAAAATGTGTGTGGCTCTGGCAAGTTCAACCAAGGGGGGGGGGGGGGTACTCCGGAGATTCAGGGGGCAGGGGGGGGGGGGGGGGGGGGCGGGGACAGGAAGCCGAATAACCCCGGGGGAGACACTTAATTGTCATGGTGATAATCATATGTAGGATATACTCCCACTTGAAAAACGGGAATGTATGTGCTCATCTTGCGACCAAATCCCAGGAGATGGGGATAAGAGGACCATCGGTCGGAAATTGAGTCACGTCTGTCTGTGTGTGCATCGATTGGCAGTTGCCAAAACCGCGAGCGAGTGTGTGCGCGTTGGCAGTCGTCGATTCTCACGCGCGCGTTGAAAGTCACCACGGGGTGTGGGCGGGCGGGGCGGGGGGGGGGGGGGGGGGGGGGGGGGGGGGGCTGGTAAGTNGGGTGGGGGGGGGGGGGCAGGATCCAAATTATCCCCAGGGAAACAAGCCTATTGCTGTATCACATCTCTGTACGTATTCCCCAGACCGGTTACAGCCAAAGATGTTATGCCAATAGGATTCGACCGCGGCTTGGCCCTTCGACTGACTGCCCCTGATCGCCTCCCTACACTAAAAGTAGCCTATTAAGGCCGAAACAGAGGCCTTCACGCGGCTGAAAAAAAACGGTCTCCTACCGTAGCATATTTGGTAGGGCTGGGCACTGGCACAGTATGTACTGGCAGTAGTAATCTACTGGCAGTATCAATCTGCTGATTGACCCGGCCAGTATATTTGCCAGTAGGTTTTTTTCTCATGTACGTCCAAGAAACACGCCATGGAAACCCACCAAATGCGTTTCGGAAGGAGAGAGGAGAAAAGAGAGACGATATTACTGCTGCAATCCAGTATACTGATTGATTTTGACGACAGTATACATCGCTACTGACTGAGTCAGCCAGTGCCCAGCCCTAATATTTGGTTATTTACAATATTAACATTTGCAAGATTGTGTCTACGTAGCAGGGTATATATATATATACTCTGGCGTACCCGGGTACCAAACGCGGTTGTTCAAGTAATACTCGAGTAGGTACCCCGGGTATATAACCCCCAGAGTTACAGATACCCGGGTACCGCCAGAGCATCTATACATCCGGGTACCTTCAAAATATATAGATACCCAGGTACCCCCAAAGGATATATATACCCGAGTACCCCCAGAGTACATAGATACCCGGATATCCCCAGTGTGCATAGATACCCGGAAACCCGCAGAGTACATAAATACCCGGAAACCCGCAAAATATATAGATAACCGGGTACCCCCAGAGTATAAAAATACCCGGGTATCCCCAGAGTATATTGATACCCGGGTGTATCCCCAGAGTATAAAGATACCCGGGTATCCCCAGAGTATATACGAGATACCCGGGTATTCCCAGATTTATAGATACCCGGGTACTCCCAAAGTATCTAGATACCCTACCAAGCACACCCTCATACATTTTGTTGAAATCGTACTGCCAAGTGCACAACCCACACGACCCATTCCCTCCGCTCGGGCCTAGAATGCCTTGAATGCCTTGAAGGCGGTTCATCCCCTCCGTTAGAAGAGGAAATGAGGAAAATAGAGATGCGTGCTACTCGTACGATGGAGGTAGCATTTTTTGGTCGGACCCCTTAACCCCTTTTAGAACTGCAGTCCCGTTTTGGGGACAAAACAGTCTAATTCTAAGTGATTTGTCCCCAAAATAGGACTCCAGTCCTATAAGGGTTAAGACTCATCCCACGGTAGGGGCGCAGCAGAATTTTCTGAGCTCCTCTCACATGAGGAGCTCAATATCTCACCCGAAACATGACTTCGGCGGAAACATTCGTTCGCGCAAAACTCGACCAAAACTTTCAACAATGCGGTAGTCCAAAAACAAAACATACCAGTAATAAAACATTAATACGCAGTATCCGGTGGTTACTCACGTGCGACGAGCTCAACCGGTCAGAAAATATGCAGTTAAAAAGTGGTACCCCTACCGTGGGATTGCTCTTTATTAGCCCAAACTTGTCGGACTTTCATGTTTTCGTTGGATTGTTTTTCATGGCATACTTACGTTACGTCATGTGGGATTGTCCATCTGGTGATTTTGTTTTTCTCCTCTTAAATCAAATTTGCGGAAAAAAACACGGCGAACCTCTACTACTACCGTACATAGCATGCGTCAATAGACGAATGAATGCGACATGGAGAAGTTTGGTACACTACTGTAGATAGATAGTAGCGAGACAACGATCGCTTTTTACCTAGGAGATATATGGTGGCCACAGGCGGCGAAACGGGAAAAGGGGATTCGTACGGTTAGCAAAAAGTTGTTTCATTGCAATACATATATGGCAACAACGCAATGAGCGCCCAAATGTTGGAGGTGTCTCTATTAGGCGTAGGAACGGTGCCCCCGTCTCGAAAGGGATGCGTGGTCAATGGTCAAATGACTAAGGCAAGCGACAAATGAGTACGCCCCTCCCCCCCCCGCTTGGTGCAAGCAATGTCTGCCTGGTTGGTGAAAACCCAACGTGCTCCGTCCCGGCATTGTAGGGATGCGAGGGTCTATGGTCATACGACTACGGCCGTGCACGACATGAGTACACCCCCCCCCCCCCCCCCCTCCCTCCCTCCCTCCGCGCGCAGCCGAGCCGACAACTCATTTTCCCTGCCCATCCTAGCCGAACCGAGGAGCTCTTTTTCGCCTCCTCATGCAGCGGAACCGAGACACCCTTTTGCCTCCCCCATCCCCTTCGCTCTCCTCCGCGGAAAGCATCACACCAGCAGCACACACACAGGTAAGCAAAGAAAACACGGTGGTTGGTGGTCGCCCCAAATCCAAGCTCTGCAGCGCGGCACACCAGGCACACACACTTGCCAAAGCACTAAATCAAAGCCCCCTTTGCCCACGGCACACGGTCGTCGGCCGCAACCAACATACCATCAGCCCCCGCCAGCAGCAGCAGCAAGCAAAAAAGATGCTACTCGTACAGCAGCAGTGAAAAGAGGCCGCGGTTTGTGACCCACTTGACTGACCCGCCCCCTCACACTAAAAGTAGTATGTTAAGGGCAAAAAAATGACCTTGACGTGCCCAAAACGACAAGCCTACTATCGTATGAATAGCATATTTTGGCACCCGCGAGCGGACGGGCACGACCGCTACGACTTGGGAGGCCGAAGCCCTGACCTAGCCCGTCCAAATCAGGCCAGGCTAGCCCAGGCCAGGCCAGGCCAGGCCAGGCCCTTCATCAGGAGGCCTCAAGGGCAGAGGGTACCGTGGCACGGTCACGAGCCAGCTGCGCCACCTGCACGCGCAGCTTCTCGAAGTTCTGGAGCCACTTCCTGCGGCCCAAGAAAATAGAAAATAGGCACGCGCGCAGAAAAACGAAAAAACGAAAAACAAAAAACAAAAAACGGAAGACGAAAAACGAAAAACGAAAAAAAAACGCGAGAAGTGGGCCAGCCAAGGCGGGGGGGCGGGAGTGGCGGAGAGGAGGGGGGGGGGGGGGGGGGGGGAGAGGGGGGGAGGGGGACAGAGGGGGGGCGGGGGGTACGAGGATGTGATATCATTGCAGGCTGTGTGTTGAAATAACAATGGCTTGACGCCAGTGCGTAGAGAAGGACATGTTACGTACGAGTGTATCATTAACTGTTGTTAACGGTGGCAGTAGGTAGCCCCTTTTAAGGGCCCCTATTATTTAATAATAGTGCGTCTGAGGCTGGAGGTCCCTTATATACCGACGTCCCTTAATACAGTTGGTATCGGCCCCTTAAAGTCAGTAAAATAGTGGGCTAAAACGGTGGGCAGAAATTTGAGGTCCCTTATTAACCGTTTTCCCTTATCTTAAAGTCCCTTAAAAAAGGCTCCGCTACCTACTGCTGTATTAAAAGTCCCCCCCTCCCTCGGTGAAAGCCCGACATGCTCCGTCCCGGCATTGTACGTAGGGATGCGAGGGTCTATGGTCATACGACTACAGCCATGCATGAATATCGAGTACACCCCCCCTTGTCTGCCTGGTTGGCGAAAACCCAACGTGCTTCGTCCCGGCAATTGTAGGGATGCGAGGGTCTATGGTCATATGACTACGGCCATGCATGAATATCGAGTACACCATCCCCCCCCCCGCCCCCGCCCCTCTCGAGGCTATTTTTAAGGTTTCCGACTCTCACCTTTCCCCTGCCCCGATAGGCTTGGGTGCCTGCTGGAAAAAGGCCTCGAGCTCTGTCAGGTGCTCCGGCGTGCGCGGCCCCATGACAGCGCTGCCTACCAGCATGGGCCAGATGAAGCCTGGGAGAATGTAACGACCAAACAGGGAAGAATCAGAATGGTGGGGGGGAAAACACAGAAAAAAAAATGACGTTTCTTCGAAAAAAAAGTATCGACAAACGCACTACAAACGTATTAATACTAAAAATGAGCAAAATGTTTGTTAAAACGTTTTTACACTAAAAAAATACAACATTTGAGAGGACAGCGGGAACGTGAGAGAAACGGACAGGGAAGAATCAGGAGAGACAAAAACATATTTTCGAAAAATTAAACAAAAATATTGAAAAAAACGTTTTGCAAAACGTCTTAAAACTATTTAGAAAAGAGAAGGCGATACGATAACGAGAAAGTGGGGGGAACAAACAGGGGGGAACCAACAAAAAAAAATCGAAAAATGTGCCAATGTTACAGAACGTATGGAATGTTGATTGTCACTGAAAATCGGAAATGTTTCAAAAAAATATTTGAAAAAAATGTTTTTATGTTCACGACAAACGTACCAAAAACAATGTTAAAACAAAAATCTACAAAGAACTTTCCACCTTTTCCCCTCAAAAACGTTTCGACAAAACGTCACTTTCGAAAAAAAAACGCTTGCAAAAAAATTTTCACAAAGAAGAAGAAAAAAATATATATCCGACAAAAACGCGCAAGTGTAAAAATGCGGGGATAGAGAGGCTCGAACTCTCGACCTTCTGCTTATGAGACAAACGCTCTAGCCGACTGAGCTATATCCCCCCCGCATAACAATTCCCCCGATCAAAACGGCTTGTGAATTTCAGTTTTACGACAACCAGTCGGTGGCTTTGTGTACGCAACGTTTGTAAAACCTCACGTAGTATTTGTCTCTGAATGCCGTAGCTCCAGCCTTACAGCAGCCGCACAATCTTTTGGGATTTAGGGTCATTATTATCGGAGCCATGAATTTCCAAAATTTCCAATATTTTTTTCGCCCAATTTTCTTCTGTATTTCCATTTTTTACCAAGTTTTTTTTTCCCAAAAATATTGGAATGCGAAGCCTTCCAAACATTTTGCCCTCTGAAGAATTTCCAAACTTTGGAAACGTTTCCTATTTTTTCCACTTTTCTTCTTTGAAGGAAATACTGGAAATTTTGGAAAAAAATTGCTCGATAAGGGCCGTTTTTATCGAGCCACTTTTCCCCAAAATTTCAAGTATTTTTTTCCGCGCAATTTGATGTATTTTCATACTTTCCAATAAAATAATTTCCAAATATTGGAATGCGAAGCCTTCCAAATATGTTGCCCTCTGTTAAAATTCCAAACTTTCCAAAATAAACCCTGTTTTTCCTGTTTTATTGGGGAAAAAATATTGGAAATTTCAATTGTTTGGAAAAAAGTTGCTCAATAAAAACGGCCCTAAGAATGGCCCTTACGAGGGAAAAATTGAAAAAAGTGCAATGATGATTACAGCGACGGCCACTATTGTATGTGACTGGAAAGTGTATTTTCCTTTTGGTGGGTACTTGACGGAGTGAAGGCGGAAGACATTTGGGGGGGGGGGGGGGGGTGTACTCGATATTCATGCATGGCCGTAGTCGTATGACCATAGACCCTTGCATCCCTGCAACGCCGGGACGGAGCATGTCGGGTTTTCACCGACCAGGCAGACATTGCTAGCACCAAGCTTTGCGAAGCGCCGTGAGGTGTTCGGCGAGTCGCATGGAGGGTGAGCTGCATCCTCTACTAAGAACCACCTGTGAGGCGGACTTGCACATGGACGACAGCCTCCAATGAATGGATTTAATTTCTGGTGTGGCCACTTCCAGAGACAGCAATGGGAGTACTACGTGACTGCCTCGTGGGTGCCTTACAAACCCCCCCGGGAACCCCCCCCCCTCTGGGGGGGGGGGGGGGGGGGGGGGGGGGTAGAGGGTCCTTACCTGTGTCGGAAAAGCGGCCGTGGAGTTCGACATAGCGGTTCTGGAAAGCGGTCCAGACGATCTCAGACCCCACTGCGGACATCGCTAGGGACGCGAGGGCTAGGCCAGCGTCCTGCAGCCGCACCTACGAGAAACAAAAAAGAGGCCGTATCAATACGGAAGGAAAGAAAGATAAAGAAAGTGGAAAGTGAAAACATCACTTTTGTCTCTCCTGAATGCAAGTTCAACCTCACTCACATTCGCTCCACGCATATATACGTACATCAAATATGTATCTCCGAACCAAAAACATGCCCCCTGTATGTTAGATACATATTCAATACCGCTTCACAAACAATCCCAGAGCTGAATCTTCCACGTGTGTCAGCGTATGAACACAATCAAACGCCATTTTGACACGCATGCGTGCTGTCCATCCTTTTTTTTGTGTTCAAAGAAGAAAGAGAAAAGCACGTTTTGAAAAAGCATTCGTTTGAAGAGTTTTTTTTTTCAGAATAGAGAAAAAGGAGCGCAATTTGGGTTTAAAATAGAACGCTTTTCATCCCAGGAAACATGCCCTACAGTACGAGTAGATCATGCAAGGTTATACGGCTCCCACTCGACGGCAAAATGAGCTAGATTGTACATATCATACAGATCATACAGATCGTACAGATCATACAGATCATGCAGATCATGCAGATCATGCAGATCATACATATCATACAGATCATGCAGATCATGCAGATCATACAGATCATACAGATCATACAGATCATACAGATCATACAGATCATACAGAACATACAGATCATACAGATCATACAGATCAGGAATGTATCTGCCCTGAAATATCTAGATCACTTTAGTTGAAAATTGATGATCTTCCCGAGGTGCGGGAATGGATGATCTGTCAGATACAGACCGCCACCCCCGCCGTGTATCATAATTAAAAAAAAAACGTACCTCCCCAGAGTCGAGGATGAAGTCCATGGCCTCGCGAAGCAGAGCTTTGTCCTTCGCCTTGCCGAGGGCGGACAGGCACTGACGCCTCTCTTCCCCCGAGTCCGTCGTCCTGTAGATGTCGATAACCTATTGTTGGGGAGTGGGGGGCAGGGGGAGGCGAGGGGTGAGGTGGGATCAGGTCCGGGGTTAACAACGTTCCTGCACATTGTGGGCAGGCTCACATCCGGGTGGGAACATCTCCCGGTGGGATTAGGTCCGGGGCGGCGGCCGTACGTTCACGTGTGTCCCCGGCGGCGGGTGGGGAAGGGTTATAGGGGGGTGAGGCGAGGTGTCACTCAAACGCCAGACTCGAAAGCGAATTTTCGAAAGAAAGGTGGGGTTTCCCGTTTTCTGTTTTCTCAGACGCCCTGCGGAAGCGTTCACGTGGGAACATACTGCAGTATAATCAGAACCAAATATGGGGTGTAAACATAGAGGGCTACGTGACCTTTTGGGTCCATCGTGGGTTCTAATTTCAATGCTTACTACATCAATAGCCCACCCCGGAATAGCAGACCAAGTAAAGCAACAACAATAACGACATCAACGACAGGACCACTACCACACATCACTGCCACCACCACCACCACGAACACCACGAACACCACCACTATCCCTACCGCCACCAACACCAACACCAACCCTGTCATCACCACCACCACCACCACCACCCACTACCACCACCAACACCACCACCACCACGGACACCACGAACACCACCACCACCATCATCATCATCATCATCAGCGCCATCATCGTCATCATCATCATTGTCATCAGCATCATCAGCATCATCATCACCATCACCATCATCAGCGTCAGCATCATCATCATAATCATCAACAACAGCACTACCGGGGGGGGTGCGTTTCGTGTGCGATTGTTGATAGACGGCACTGACCTGTCGGAACGCCGAGTCTCCCCGCACGCCTACCGCAGTCGCAAGGATGGCGTACCTGCAACGCCGTTTTTCCGCCCGTCCAATTTTGTGTCCGGGGGCGCCAATCGTTGACGGAGGCAGAGACGGACAGACGTACAACACGAGAGAGCGAATGAAACCAACAAAAAACATACGCAAGCCGCTCTGTCCACAGTTTCAATGATCACCAAAATATAAAAAATAAAATACAACTCTCAGGTGTGCATGCAAACCAATTGTAGTTGTATTTTCGTGTATTGCGTCGCCTCCCCCCCCCCCCCCCGCCACCTGGTTGGTGATGACCCGACGTGCTCCGTCCCGACATTGTGGGGATGCGAGGGTCTACGGTCATACGACTACGGCCATGCATAACAACGAGTATCCCCCCATGAGTACACCCCCCCCTCCCTATATAGTATTCCGAAATTATCCGCCACACAAATCCGGGGTCAAAGGGAAAAACGACCTCGCCCCCTCTCACCCCCCCACCCCTCTCCATTGAATCCTTTCACACATAATCGCCACACACATCTAGGGCCAAAAAAACCCTGTCAATACCCTTCCCCCTACCCCTCCCCCCCTCACACCCCACCCTACCCCTTCTCCCTCCCCAATACACCCTTCCACCTTAAGAAACACCACAGCAACACAGCAGCAGCAGCAGCAGCAGCAAAGCGCTATCTGTTGTTTGACGATATACTGGAAGACGAGATTCGCTTCCGACAACCAACAGTATAATTACGGGGTAGAACCATAGTAAATAGGACCAAATATTGTCAGTAAAAATAGTTAAATATATAGGTTTTTGTGTGGAACGTAGGTCCTATTTACTACATTAGCCCACCCCGTAATAACCCCACGAGGCAAAGTACATGTCTACTGTCTACATACTACTCATAGCCGCCCCGTCCCGCCCCGTCCCGTCCCGTCCCATCCCGTCCCGTCCCGTCCCGGCCCGGCCCGGTCCGCCCTGCTATGTCCGACCCCGTCCCGGCCCGTCATACCTGAGGTCGGCAGGCAGAGGGCTACCCGAGCGGTCGTTGGCGTATGCGTCGAACCTCTCGAGCGCCTCTGCGTCTATCGCAGAAGCTCCCGATAGGTGAAGGGTCCGGAGTAGCAGCGGGCGCAACGTCGCCACCCGCTGTTGTTGTTGTTGTTGTTGTTGTTGTTGTTGTTGTTGTTGTTGTTGTTGTTGTTGTTGTTGTTGTTGTTGTGGTTGTAGTTTTGGCGTTACGCAGCCCGAGCGTAGTGTTGTTTGTTCCGGAAAGGAGGGAGCGGTAGGATGGGGAGAAAGGGGGGGGGTGGGGGGGGGGG
>MEHQ01000007.1:7720-21176 GCA_008828725.1 Saccharina japonica | reverse complement strand
TGACTTTCGAATTATCAAAGTAAATGCACCCCGAAGCGGTCGTATGGCGTATGCTCGGCTAAAGACCTGCGGTCACGGAGTTTTTGCGGTGGTAAACCCTCGGAGCCCTCTGCGCTATCGCAGGAACCCCCGATAGTTGAGGGGTCGGAGTAGCAGCGTTCGCAACGGTCGCCAACCCGCTGTTGTTGTTGTTGTTGTTGTTGTTGTTGTTGTTGTTGTTGCTTGTTGTTGTTGTTGTTGTTGGTTGTTGTTGAGGTTGTAGTTGGCGTTAACGCAGTCCCGAGCGTAGTGTTTGTTTGTTCCGGAAAGGAGGAGGGCGGTAGGATGGGGAGAAAGGGGGGGGGTTGGGGGGCGCGCGCGGGGGGGGGCGTACTCATTTTTTGCTTGACTTAGTCATTTGACCATTGACCACGCATCCCTTTCGAGACGGAGCACCGTTCCTACTCCTAATAGAGACACCTCCAACACTTGGGCGCTCATTACGTTGTTTCCATATATTACAAATAAACTTTTTGCTAATCTTATCCCCTTCCTGTTTCGCCGCCTGTGGCCACCATCTATCTCCTAAGATAGCGACCGTTTTCTCGCTACTATTTAGTGTACCAAACTTCTCCATGTCACATTCGTCTATTGTTATCATCTCCTTCTTTAACACATCCCTTTCCTCCTCGTACCTTTCACATTCTCCAACTATGTGAATTCTACTCTCTATGGCTTTGCCACATGGACACATCTGTGCGTCTACTTCCTCCTCCTCCCGGCTACTGGTATACCTCCTTTTTTCTGGTAGGTCCAGGTCCCCTACACGAAATCGCTATTTCAGCTTTTTCGCGAAGTCAGAGGGGGGGGGTAATGGTATACGTGGGGGGGGTGGGTGGCTGGGTGGAAGGGCAGGTAGGTGGTGGTGTTGGTGGTACGTGCTCTCGCGTTTTATGGACGATGTTGAGAAACACGAGGTCACCCACGTACCACCATGCCACCACCGACTGATATTGCTGTACATGCGGTTTATTTATTGCGTACCTCAGGTTTCCGGAGTATACTTCGAGAATGCGCAACCTGTCCCCAATTCGATGTGTGTTCGTCATTGGAGGTGCATTTCAAGGGCTTCCGGCTCCATACTGGGGTATTGCAATATACCCGCAGCACTCCAGTACGCAGCTAGGTGTGTAGTGTAACGGTTTATGTAGTGGCTCTCGTGTTACTGAACCGCTGTATAAAATACGGAGTCGCACTACGTACCGCCACACCGCCACCAGCTCGTACTGCTACATGCTCTGTTACTGATACTTCAGGGTGCCGGAACTCGATGCACCCTTCCGAAACCGCTCTCCTCTTCGTCGCCCCCCCCCCCTGTGATCAATGGTCAGACTATCTAAGGCAAGCCAACAAAATGAGTAGCGCCCCCCCCCCCCCCCCCCCCCCCTCTCTCAACCTCCTCCTGACAATAAATCACGTTTGACAGGCGTCCTGGTCCCGACTGTGCCAAGAGGGGGGGAGGCCGAGCGTCGCCGCGCACATCCGACGGGTTGTCAGGACCACCACCGCCACCACCGCCACCATCACCACCACCAACAACAATAACCGTAGCGGTAGCGACTATAATCGTCTCCGCTCCGCCCCTCCCACGTTTCGCTCTTCTCTGGGCCAGCGCCGCGCTCTCACGTGGGAGGCGGAGTATCCCCGGTGTCGGTATCGGGCGAACTTCAAGCCGCCAGTTTTTGAAGACGAGCCTTCTGATAGTAGCGAGGACGAAGAAACTCGGGCCACTGGCGGAGGATGAACTTCAAGTAATCATGTGTACAGTAATACATATCATGTGTACAGTAATACATATCATGTGTACAGTAATACATATTCGCTGTGTATTTCATTGTATATATGCGTGCTTCTTTTTTTGGCCTATATATCATGTTACGCATCGTATTGGTTTATTCCGCCCAACGATGGATTAGTACTGTTAATATTCACTCCACTATATATATGTGCTGTGGCCTGTGGCTGTACGCATGTATAAACGTATATACTCGTATACTTAGTGTAGGAGTTTTTTTGTCGGTACATGTTCCGCCTGAACATGTTAAGTCTTTTGGCCAACGATGACCACCACGTGTATACACATATGAACCCCTCAAGAACTGGTCCCACATATCTTGGAAGTTAGTGTCGGATAAGTTTTGCACTTCTGAACTGGGTTAAGAGCAATCCCACGGTAGGGGTGCCACTTTCAGGCTCAAAATGTTCTGACCGGGTGTGCTTCTCACGTGAGTGACCACCGGATACTATTTACTATTTTACTGGTATACTTGTTTTTGGACTACCATATTGGAAGATTTGGTCGGATTGCGCGAACGAATGTTTCCGACAAGTCATGTTTCGGGTGAGATATTGAGCTCCTCATGTGAGGAGGAGCTCAGAAAATTCTGCTGCGCCCCTACCGTGGGATGTCTCTTAAGGAGCCCCTGCCCGTCTTTCAGAGAGGAAAAAACAGCCAAAAAGTGCTACCTTTACCCCAGCACGCGTCAACGGTGAGTTTTTCCGCACGCCGTACAGTCAGATAGACCCCTACCTCATGGTCTTCGTAGACGGGTATTTTTTTAACACAGGTACTTCCAAGTATTTCCACGTATTGTGGTGCAAGTAAGTGCCTTTTGAAAGAGAGGATGGGATCGACCGGCGGACCCGACACACGTGGTTCTCGCCCCCCCCCCATGTTTGACCACAAATCACAACCACAAGCTGTCTCGCGCCCCTGGACAGACGGATGGATGAGCCAGCAGCAGGTGCCTACTGCTGTTATCTCATTATCTAGAGTTTGGTTTTGGACAGCAGAGATACACCGGGGGGGGTCGCATATGATCTGCGAAATCTGGATATTTTTTTCCCGGCGGGATCCAGTCTGTGCATAGTCTATAGCACGCGTGTTTTTTTTTTAAATAAGAACTGAACGACACTCAAAGCATATAAGCAGCAGCAGCAGCTACAAGCGGACTGGTGCCACGGTAGGAGGGTCATGTTTACTAGGTGCTTGTTTTTCACCTGCACAGAGTCACTCGGCCGAGTGACTGCTTTTACTGCGTTGCACGACTCATATTGTTTTTGTTTTTGTTTTTTTTGTTGTTTTATGTATGCACTGCCAGTGGAGGTTTTGTTACGTAACGCGAACAAAAAAATATGCTCAGGTCCAATGTTTAGTTAGATTCGGAGCCACTCGTTCGAGTGGCCAAAACCCGGTAGTGAACCCTCTATCGTAGCACCAGTCAGGCGGTAGCTTCCGGGTTGCCCCCCCCCGGAATAGCGTCTGTCTATACAGACAGCATCAACATCATCAGTGCAGCAACGACGGCATCCCGTTTTTTTCTCTCTCTCTCCGTGCCTCCGCGGCCCAATCACTTTTGACCCATATTTTTTTAACTCTCACCCTTGGACAACTAATTTTCCCCACGATACTACTACTGTAGAAATACAAGCATCTTCCTCATACGCCAGCAGCATGAATGTACGTACACGTATACCTGGTACCACGTATTAACCCCTTATAAAGAACTGGTGCCACGAATTTGGGGACAAACTACTTGGAATTAGTGTAGGATTTTTTTTTTCAGTTCTGAACGGGTTGAGGCCATCTCGACCTCGCCGCCCCATCGGCTCGAGTGTCGGTGCGCGCGGTCTCTCCCGTATCACCCCGTGCACAAAAAAAAATCCGATACCCTTTTGGAAAGGCGCGTATTATTACAGGTATACACCCGTGTATATTGGATTTATTACTTATCATGGAATCCGACGCAAGTCGACGAGAGGGAAGAAAGTGCTGAAATCTTCTCGCGATAAAAATGCAAGGCAAGAACCGTAGTGGGGGAGGAGGGAGAAGAGCCTACTTTGTGACCCCGGATCTGAGTTACGACCAGGAAGGAGAGAGAAAGGAAGGGCGAAGATAATAAATGGGATGGAGGTAAATAATTGGATGGACAAAAAAGAAAAAAATGTGTGTGGCTCTGGCAAGTTCAACCAAGGGGGGGGGGGGGGTACTCCGGAGATTCAGGGGGCAGGGGGGGGGGGGGGGGGGGGCGGGGACAGGAAGCCGAATAACCCCGGGGGAGACACTTAATTGTCATGGTGATAATCATATGTAGGATATACTCCCACTTGAAAAACGGGAATGTATGTGCTCATCTTGCGACCAAATCCCAGGAGATGGGGATAAGAGGACCATCGGTCGGAAATTGAGTCACGTCTGTCTGTGTGTGCATCGATTGGCAGTTGCCAAAACCGCGAGCGAGTGTGTGCGCGTTGGCAGTCGTTGATTCTCACGCGCGCGTTGAAAGTCACCACGGGGTGTGGGCGGGCGGGGCGGGGGGGGGGGGGGGGGGGGGGGGGGGGGGGCTGGTAAGTNGGGTGGGGGGGGGGGGGCAGGATCCAAATTATCCCCAGGGAAACAAGCCTATTGCTGTATCACATCTCTGTACGTATTCCCCAGACCGGTTACAGCCAAAGATGTTATGCCAATAGGATTCGACCGCGGCTTGGCCCTTCGACTGACTGCCCCTGATCGCCTCTCTACACTAAAAGTAGCCTATTAAGGCCGAAACAGAGGCCTTCACGCGGCTGAAAAAAAACGGTCTCCCACCGTAGCATATTTGGTAGGGCTGGGCACTGGCACAGTATGTACTGGCAGTAGTAATCTACTGGCAGTATCAATCTGCTGATTGACCCGGCCAGTATATTTGCCAGTAGGTTTTTTTCTCGTGTACGTCCAAGAAACACGCCATGGAAACCCACCAAATGCGTTTCGGAAGGAGAGAGGAGAAAAGAGAGACGATATTACTGCTGCAATCCAGTATACTGATTGATTTTGACGACAGTATACATCGCTACTGACTGAGTCAGCCAGTGCCCAGCCCTAATATTTGGTTATTTACAATATTAACATTTGCAAGATTGTGTCTACGTAGCAGGGTATATATATATATACTCTGGCGTACCCGGGTACCAAACGCGGTTGTTCAAGTAATACTCGAGTAGGTACCCCGGGTATATAACCCCCAGAGTTACAGATACCCGGGTACCGCCAGAGCATCTATACATCCGGGTACCTTCAAAATATATAGATACCCAGGTACCCCCAAAGGATATATATACCCGAGTACCCCCAGAGTACATAGATACCCGGATATCCCCAGTGTGCATAGATACCCGGAAACCCGCAGAGTACATAAATACCCGGAAACCCGCAAAATATATAGATAACCGGGTACCCCCAGAGTATAAAAATACCCGGGTATCCCCAGATTATATTGATACCCGGGTGTATCCCCAGAGTATAAAGATACCCGGTTATCCCCAGAGTATATACGAGATACCCGGGTATTCCCAGAGTTTATAGATACCCGGGTACTCCCAAAGTATCTAGATACTCTACCAAGCACACCCTCATACATTTTGTTGAAATCGTACTGCCGAGTGCACAACCCACACGACCCATTCCCTCCGCTCGGGCCTAGAATGCCTTGAATGCCTTGAAGGCGGTTCATCCCCTCCGTTAGAAGAGGAAATGAGGAAAATAGAGATGCGTGCTACTCGTACGATGGAGGTAGCACTTTTTGGTCGGACCCCTTAACCCCTTTTAGAACTGCAGTCCCGTTTTGGGGACAAAACAGTCTAATTCTAAGTGATTTGTCCCCAAAATAGGACTCCAGTCCTATAAGGGTTAAGACTCATCCCACGGTAGGGGCGCAGCAGAATTTTCTGAGCTCCTCTCACATGAGGAGCTCAATATCTCACCCGAAACATGACTTCGGCGGAAACATTCGTTCGCGCAAAACTCGACCAAAACTTTCAACAATGCGGTAGTCCAAAAACAAAACATACCAGTAATAAAACATTAATACGCAGTATCCGGTGGTTACTCACGTGCGACGAGCTCAACCGGTCAGAAAATATGCAGTTAAAAAGTGGTACCCCTACCGTGGGATTGCTCTTTATTAGCCCAAACTTGTCGGACTTTCATGTTTTCGTTGGATTGTTTTTCATGGCATACTTACGTTACGTCATGTGGGATTGTCCATCTGGTGATTTTGTTTTTCTCCTCTTAAATCAAATTTGCGGAAAAAAACACGGCGAACCTCTACTACTACCGTACATAGCATGCGTCAATAGACGAATGAATGCGACATGGAGAAGTTTGGTACACTACTGTAGATAGATAGTAGCGAGACAACGATCGCTTTTTACCTAGGAGATATATGGTGGCCACAGGCGGCGAAACGGGAAAAGGGGATTCGTACGGTTAGCAAAAAGTTGTTTCATTGCAATACATATATGGCAACAACGCAATGAGCGCCCAAATGTTGGAGGTGTCTCTATTAGGCGTAGGAACGGTGCCCCCGTCTCGAAAGGGATGCGTGGTCAATGGTCAAATGACTAAGGCAAGCGACAAATGAGTACGCCCCTCCCCCCCCCGCTTGGTGCAAGCAATGTCTGCCTGGTTGGTGAAAACCCAACGTGCTCCGTCCCGGCATTGTAGGGATGCGAGGGTCTATGGTCATACGACTACGGCCGTGCACGACATGAGTACACCCCCCCCCCCCCCCCCCTCCCTCCCTCCCTCCGCGCGCAGCCGAGCCGACAACTCATTTTCCCTGCCCATCCTAGCCGAACCGAGGAGCTCTTTTTCGCCTCCTCATGCAGCGGAACCGAGACACCCTTTTGCCTCCCCCATCCCCTTCGCTCTCCTCCGCGGAAAGCATCACACCAGCAGCACACACACAGGTAAGCAAAGAAAACACGGTGGTTGGTGGTCGCCCCAAATCCAAGCTCTGCAGCGCGGCACACCAGGCACACACACTTGCCAAAGCACTAAATCAAAGCCCCCTTTGCCCACGGCACACGGTCGTCGGCCGCAACCAACATACCATCAGCCCCCGCCAGCAGCAGCAGCAAGCAAAAAAGATGCTACTCGTACAGCAGCAGTGAAAAGAGGCCGCGGTTTGTGACCCACTTGACTGACCCGCCCCCTCACACTAAAAGTAGTATGTTAAGGGCAAAAAAATGACCTTGACGTGCCCAAAACGACAAGCCTACTATCGTATGAATAGCATATTTTGGCACCCGCGAGCGGACGGGCACGACCGCTACGACTTGGGAGGCCGAAGCCCTGACCTAGCCCGTCCAAATCAGGCCAGGCTAGCCCAGGCCAGGCCAGGCCAGGCCAGGCCCTTCATCAGGAGGCCTCAAGGGCAGAGGGTACCGTGGCACGGTCACGAGCCAGCTGCGCCACCTGCACGCGCAGCTTCTCGAAGTTCTGGAGCCACTTCCTGCGGCCCAAGAAAATAGAAAATAGGCACGCGCGCAGAAAAACGAAAAAACGAAAAACAAAAAACAAAAAACGGAAGACGAAAAACGAAAAACGAAAAAAAAACGCGAGAAGTGGGCCAGCCAAGGCGGGGGGGCGGGAGTGGCGGAGAGGAGGGGGGGGGGGGGGGGGGGGGAGAGGGGGGGAGGGGGACAGAGGGGGGGCGGGGGGTACGAGGATGTGATATCATTGCAGGCTGTGTGTTGAAATAACAATGGCTTGACGCCAGTGCGTAGAGAAGGACATGTTACGTACGAGTGTATCATTAACTGTTGTTAACGGTGGCAGTAGGTAGCCCCTTTTAAGGGCCCCTATTATTTAATAATAGTGCGTCTGAGGCTGGAGGTCCCTTATATACCGACGTCCCTTAATACAGTTGGTATCGGCCCCTTAAAGTCAGTAAAATAGTGGGCTAAAACGGTGGGCAGAAATTTGAGGTCCCTTATTAACCGTTTTCCCTTATCGTAAAGTCCCTTAAAAAAGGCTCCGCTACCTACTGCTGTATTAAAAGTCCCCCCCTCCCTCGGTGAAAGCCCGACATGCTCCGTCCCGGCATTGTACGTAGGGATGCGAGGGTCTATGGTCATACGACTACAGCCATGCATGAATATCGAGTACACCCCCCCTTGTCTGCCTGGTTGGCGAAAACCCAACGTGCTTCGTCCCGGCAATTGTAGGGATGCGAGGGTCTATGGTCATATGACTACGGCCATGCATGAATATCGAGTACACCATCCCCCCCCCGCCCCCGCCCCTCTCGAGGCTATTTTTAAGGTTTCCGACTCTCACCTTTCCCCTGCCCCGATAGGCTTGGGTGCCTGCTGGAAAAAGGCCTCGAGCTCTGTCAGGTGCTCCGGCGTGCGCGGCCCCATGACAGCGCTGCCTACCAGCATGGGCCAGATGAAGCCTGGGAGAATGTAACGACCAAACAGGGAAGAATCAGAATGGTGGGGGGGAAAACACAGAAAAAAACATGACGTTTCTTCGAAAAAAACGTATCGACAAACGCACTACAAACGTATAAATACTAAAAATGAGCAAAATGTTTGTTAAAACGTTTTTACACTAAAAAAATACAACATTTGAGAGGACAGCGGGAACGTGAGAGAAACGGACAGGGAAGAATCAGGAGAGACAAAAACATATTTTCGAAAAATTAAACAAAAATATTGAAAAAAACGTTTTGTAAAACGTCTTAAAACTATTTAGAAAAGAGAAGGCGATACGATAACGAGAAAGTGGGGGGAACAAACAGGGGGGAACCAACAAAAAAAAATCGAAAAATGTGCCAATGTTACAGAACGTATGGAATGTTGATTGTCACTGAAAATCGGAAATGCTTCAAAAAAATATTTGAAAAAAATGTTTCTATGTTCACGACAAACGTACCAAAAACAATGTTAAAACAAAAATCTACAAAGAACTTTCCACCTTTTCCCCTCAAAAACGTTTCGACAAAACATCGAAAAAAAAACGCTTGCAAAAAATTTTTCACAAAGAAGATGAAAAAAAAAAATATCCGACAAAATCGCGCAAGTGTAAAAATGCGGGGATAGAGAGGCTCGAACTCTCGACCTTCTGCTTATGAGACAAACGCTCTAGCCGACTGAGCTATATCCCCCCCGCATAACAACTCCCCCGATCAAAACGGCTTGTGAATTTCAGTTTTACGACAACCAGTCGGTGGCTTTGTGTACGCAACGTTTGTAAAACCTCACGTAGTATTTGTCTCTGAATGCCGTAGCTCCAGCCTTACAGCAGCCGCACAATCTTTTGGGATTTAGGGTCATTATTATCGGAGCCATGAATTTCCAAAATTTCCAATATTTTTTTCGCCCAATTTTCTTCTGTATTTCCATTTTTTACCAAGTTTTTTTTTCCCAAAAATATTGGAATGCGAAGCCTTCCAAACATTTTGCCCTCTGAAGAATTTCCAAACTTTGGAAACGTTTCCTATTTTTTCCACTTTTCTTCTTTGAAGGAAATACTGGAAATTTTGGAAAAAAAATGCTCGATAAGGGCCGTTTTTATCGAGCCACTTTTCCCCAAAATTTCAAGTATTTTTTTCCGCGCAATTTGATGTATTTTCATACTTTCCAATAAAATAATTTCCAAATATTGGAATGCGAAGCCTTCCAAATATGTTGCCCTCTGTTAAAATTCCAAACTTTCCAAAATAAACCCTGTTTTTCCTGTTTTGTTGGGGAAAAAATATTGGAAATTTCAATTGTTTGGAAAAAAGTTGCTCAATAAAAACGGCCCTAAGAATGGCCCTTACGAGGGAAAAATTGAAAAAAGTGCAATGATGATTACAGCGACGGCCACTATTGTATGTGACTGGAAAGTGTATTTTCCTTTTGGTGGGTACTTGACGGAGTGAAGGCGGAAGACATTTGTTTCTCAGGGGGGGGGGGGGGGGTACTCGATATTCATGCATGGCCGTAGTCGTATGACCATAGACCCTTGCATCCCTGCAACGCCGGGACGGAGCATGTCGGGTTTTCACCGACCAGGCAGACATTGCTAGCACCAAGCTTTGCGAAGCGCCGTGAGGTGTTCGGCGAGTCGCATGGAGGGTGAGCTGCATCCTCTACTAAGAACCACCTGTGAGGCGGACTTGCACATGGACGACAGCCTCCAATGAATGGATTTAATTTCTGGTGTGGCCACTTCCAGAGACAGCAATGGGAGTACTACGTGACTGCCTCGTGGGTGCCTTACAAACCCCCCCGGGAACCCCCCCCCCTCTGGGGGGGGGGGGGGGGGGGGGGGGTAGAGGGTCCTTACCTGTGTCGGAAAAGCGGCCGTGGAGTTCGACATAGCGGTTCTGGAAAGCGGTCCAGACGATCTCAGACCCCACTGCGGACATCGCTAGGGACGCGAGGGCTAGGCCAGCGTCCTGCAGCCGCACCTACGAGAAACAAAAAAGAGGCCGTATCAATACGGAAGGAAAGAAAGATAAAGAAAGTGGAAAGTGAAAACATCACTTTTGTCTCTCCTGAATGCAAGTTCAACCTCACTCACATTCGCTCCACGCATATATACGTACATCAAATATGTATCTCCGAACCAAAAACATGCCCCCTGTATGTTAGATACATATTCAATACCGCTTCACAAACAATCCCAGAGCTGAATCTTCCACGTGTGTCAGCGTATGAACACAATCAAACGCCATTTTGACACGCATGCGTGCTGTCCATCCTTTTTTTTGTGTTCAAAGAAGAAAGAGAAAAGCACGTTTTGAAAAAGCATTCGTTTGAAGAGTTTTCTTTTTCAGAATAGAGAAAAAGGAGCGCAATTTGGGTTTAAAATAGAACGCTTTTCATCCCAGGAAACATGCCCTACAGTACGAGTAGATCATGCAAGGTTATACGGCTCCCACTCGACGGCAAAATGAGCTAGATTGTACATATCATACATATCATACAGATCGTACAGATCATACAGATCATGCAGATCATGCAGATCATGCAGATCATACAGATCATACAGATCATACAGATCATGCAGATCATGCAGATCATACAGATCATACAGATCATACAGATCATGCAGATCATGCAGATCATACAGATCATACAGATCATACAGATCATACAGATCATACAGATCATACAGAACATACAGATCATACAGATCATACAGATCAGGAATGTATCTGCCCTGAAATATCTAGATCACTTTAGTTGAAAATTGATGATCTTCCCGAGGTGCGGGAATGGATGATCTGTCAGATACAGACCGCCACCCCCGCCGTGTATCATAATTGAAAAAAAAACGTACCTCCCCAGAGTCGAGGATGAAGTCCATGGCCTCGCGAAGCAGAGCTTTGTCCTTCGCCTTGCCGAGGGCGGACAGGCACTGACGCCTCTCTTCCCCCGAGTCCGTCGTCCTGTAGATGTCGATAACCTATTGTTGGGGAGTGGGGGGCGGGGGGAGGCGAGGGGTGAGGTGGGATCAGGTCCGGGGTTAACAACGTTCCTGCACCTTGTGGGCAGGCTCACATCCGGGTGGGAACATCTCCCGGTGGGATTAGGTCCGGGGCGGCGGCCGTACGTTCACGTGTGTCCCCGGCGGCGGGTGGGGAAGGTTTATAGGGGGGTGAGGCGAGGTGTCACTCAAACGCCAGACTCGAAAGCGAATTTTCGAAAGAAAGGTGGGGTTTCCCGTTTTCTGTTTTCTCAGACGCCCTGCGGAAGCGTTCACGTGGGAACATACTGCAGTATAATCAGAACCAAATATGGGGTGTAAACATAGAGGGCTACGTGACCTTTTGGGTCCATCGTGGGTTCTAATTTCAATGCTTACTACATCAATAGCCCACCCCGGAATAGCAGACCAAGTAAAGCAACAACAATAACGACATCAACGACAGGACCACTACCACACATCACTGCCACCACCACCACCACCACGAACACCACGAACACCACCACTATCCCTACCGCCACCAACACCAACACCAACCTGTCATCACCACCACCACCACCACCACCACCCACTACCACCACCAACACCACCACCACCACGGACACCACGAACACCACCACCACCACCACCATCATCATCATCATCAGCGCCATCATCGTCATCATCATCATTGTCATCAGCATCATCAGCATCATCATCACCATCACCATCATCAGCGTCAGCATCATCATCATAATCATCAACAACAACACTACCGGGGGGGGTGCGTTTCGTGTGCGATGACCGATAGACGGCACTGACCTGTCGGAACGCCGAGTCTCCCCGCACGCCTACCGCAGTCGCAAGGATGGCGTACCTGCAACGCCGTTTTTCCGCCCGTCCAATTTTGTGTCCGGGGGCGCCAATCGTTGACGGAGGCAGAGACGGACAGACGTACAACACGAGAGAGCGAATGAAACCAACAAAAAACATACGCAAGCCGCTCTGTCCACAGTTTCAATGATCACCAAAATATAAAAAATAAAATACAACTCTCAGGTGTGCATGCAAACCAATTGTAGTTGTATTTTCGTATATTGCGTCGCCTCCCACCCCCCCCGGATGGGAGGAGCACCCGAGAAAAAAAAAAAAACCCGCCACCTGGTTGGTGATGACCCGACGTGCTCCGTCCCGACATTGTGGGGATGCGAGGGTCTACGGTCATACGACTACGGCCATGCATAACAACGAGTATCCCCCCATGAGTACACCCCCCCCTCCCTATATAGTATTCCGAAATTATCCGCCACACAAATCCGGGGTCAAAGGGAAAAACGACCTCGCCCCCTCTCACCCCCCCACCCCTCTCCATTGAATCCTTTCACACATAATCGCCACACACATCTAGGGCCAAAAAAACCCTGTCAATACCCTTCCCCCTACCCCTCCCCCCCTCACACCCCACCCTACCCCTTCTCCCTCCCCAATACACCCTTCCACCTTAAGAAACACCACAGCAACACAGCAGCAGCAGCAGCAGCAGCAAAGCGCTATCTGTTGTTTGACGATATACTGGAAGACGAGATTCGCTTCCGACAACCAACAGTATAATTACGGGGTAGAACCATAGTAAATAGGACCAAATATTGTCAGTAAAAATAGTTAAATATATAGGTTTTTGTGTGGAACGTAGGTCCTATTTACTATGGCATCATTAGCCCACCCCGTAATAACCCCACGAGGCAAAGTACATGTCTACTGTCTACATACTACTCATAGCCGCCCCGTCCCGCCCCGTCCCGTCCCGTCCCATCCCGTCCCGTCCCGTCCCGGCCCGGCCCGGTCCGCCCTGCTATGTCCGACCCCGTCCCGGCCCGTCATACCTGAGGTCGGCAGGCAGAGGGCTACCCGAGCGGTCGTTGGCGTATGCGTCGAACCTCTCGAGCGCCTCTGCGTCTATCGCAGAAGCTCCCGATAGGTGAAGGGTCCGGAGTAGCAGCGGGCGCAACGTCGCCACCCGCTGTTGTTGTTGTTGTTGTTGTTGTTGTTGTTGTTGTTGTTGTTGTTGTTGTTGTTGTTGTTGTTGTTGTTGTGGTTGTAGTTTTGGCGTTACGCAGCCCGAGCGTAGTGTTGTTTGTTCCGGAAAGGAGGGAGCGGTAGGATGGGGAGAAAGGGGGGGGGTGGGGGGGGGGG
>MEHQ01000139.1:0-85238 GCA_008828725.1 Saccharina japonica | reverse complement strand
AAGGAAGCCCTTTACGTGAGAGGAGTGTTGGTTTTCCTGATGCCCAGTCTGGGGTCGCCGAGTATTGGAGTGTTTGAAGACAACAAAGGGGCGATAGACTTGGTCAAAAACCCATTGAGCTCGTCCAACAGTAAGCACATCGATCGACGGTACCATTTTCTGCGCGAGTTGGTGGGGACGGGAGACTTGTCGGTTAAGTATCTCCGGACGGACGACCAGCATGCGGACATTCTCACGAAGGCTATTGGCAAAGAGAGTTTTGAGAAACACCGCGATTTTCTGTTAGGGATACATTAATTTGTTGTTTGTGGATGGTGTTTGTTTGTGTTATCGAGGCTTGTTAGTTGATCCAGCGCCAGGGAGGGTGTTCGATATAGCTTGTCTCAACGAACAGCCTAGCAATAAGTTACGGTTACATACGTTGTGTCACGGAGGTAAAGTTACAGGGACCGTCTCGTGGTATCACCCACGAGCAGTCCCACGGGTATGTACGAGTAGGCACTATGCGAGGAGGTTTAGGTATTCGACTACGAGCGGTTGTTACTGGGCTGTGGAGAGTTGACCCACATGACCCACTCCACCTTTCCCCCTGCATTCGTCTACCCCTTTCCGGGCCGACATAATAAAGACATCTTAAACTATCTTCTACACACTGCGTGTTGCAGTGCCTCGCTCACAGCCTAGTGTGGCTGTTGGGAGCTTATCTATCCATCGCATATCAGCGCTAATTGAACATGTGTTGCCGTTATATTTGCCGTCGCAAGTCCGTGGGAAAAGCGTGCACAAACCAAAGAAAAACGAAACACACTCATGACACACTTGACACAAAGCCAGTGCGCTCCTGAGGGTGCATGAACACCCGGATACCAGCTCATGGTGCGCGCGATCGGACGCAGCTGCGTTGTTGCATTTTCGCGTTACATGAGCATGTGTAGACAGCAAGATGTTGTGTTGGCCTGTGCTGTGGGCTGTGGGTCCAAAAGTTCCCAGTCCGAAGTGCGAGAGTCTTTAGAAAGGTGCTCATGTTGCTGTGCTCGCTGTGTTGATGGAAGAGGATAAAATGGGCCGAGCTCTTTCTGACCGCCGCCTTTGGGGACGCGGCTCGTGCGCGAAATCGTATGCTCCCGCAAGGGAGTCTTGTTTGTTGGGACTACTTGTAAGTAAGAGGCACATCGTGCTACCGAGTAGGGGAATGTGCGTGTGATCGACAGCGCGTGGCGTTACCGTGTAGTAAACGGCTGATCAGGGAGACCAACGGCAGTTACCTACTGCTGTACGCACATCCCGCCGGAAAGGATTTATACGTGGCAAATGTTACGGCCACCGAGCTTTAGGGGCATACGTGGGATATTGCGTCTACCCTGGGGTATGTGCCGAGTATTGTCCGCCGGTGGGGAGCGAGTGATACGAGCCCCCACCGTGGCACTTCTTTCTGGAGACACATCTTTGGAGAGATAATAAAGAGCTTTGCACAACATCTTGCGTCTTTTGATCAAGCCGCCTACTGGGCCAAGTCATCTACTTCAAGAGAACACCAGCATCGAACTCGGTACGGCCAGTTTGGTTTGCGGTGTTGTAGGAGGCACATGCGCGGCCCTCCATTTTTTTTTTCTCCTCTCGAGGCGCGCGGTATTCATCACGTCTCATCCTCATGCATACTCCTCCAAAGATATGAAGATCCCAGCACCGACCGACTTTCCAGAACAGCAAAACAACAGAATGCAGCAAGTCACATGGGTACCACCATGATTCCCTGGAACCACCTGTTTGTTTTGCTGGTTATTCCTCTGTTCATATCGTGCAGACCTCGTATGGACACGAATCAAGACAGATGACTTTCAACAGATGTATGCTTCGTCCGCCGGCATTCTTAATGCCGCGTGGCTTTTTTGGTTGACGGAAAATAAACAACAAAAAAGTACTGCTGCCGTGGCATGCAAACAAGGGCAATCGGCGTTTGCCGCTGCTGGGGCACCCCTTGTTTTGCTCTCTGGAAGCAATTTCCAGCAACAGGTTCCGCGTTCATAGGCTCAACGGATTTTCGATTGTTCCTCCCAACCCACGTCCGCACTCAAACTAATCAGGCGCGCAGTAGCTATAGTGTGTTGGTTGTCTACACGTGTTACGGCAAAAGCACGAAACCACGAAAACACATGAGAGCGAAGCCCCACAGGGTGGGTGAAGATGGACCTTAAATTACGCCTATGTGTGCGTGGGGGGCATTAGTTAGCCTCTGTGACAGTTGCCCTCTCTTTTAGGCAGATGCTATCCACTGGTCAACGAAATGCGTTCTGCCCAGTGAAAAGGCGAACACCACTTCTTGGTTGTAAACACGTTTGTGTTCTTGCCACAATATTTATTTTGCGAGATTTCGGGGAATAGGAGAGGAGGCTTCATGGTACTACTCTCTAGCGCAGCTTTTGGGTGTGGCGGCCCGCGGGTGTTGTTGAAATGTAGCAAAAGTGTAGGTAGACAAATAAATAAGGCAAGCCATACACTCCCGTGGCACACGATGCCCGTGGTTAACATCTGTGCACATAGTAACCAACTACCAACGCGTCAACATGGACTGCAGGCTGAGCTAAACGTTGGCGAACTGTGCTCCCGGAGGAACATGCAGGCAGTCGGGCCTGTGACATGTTGGGAGGATATGTAGGGCGGAAAGCGTGGTGTGAGCGTTTTCGTTTTTGAGGGTGTTCGTGTTTTACATATGTGGGCACAAAAAAGCGCGTCGTGAAACGACTTCTTTACTGGTAGTGGTTTGTTTGTTAACTTAGCCTTTTCTAGCTTGAAATGCGTGATTGGTTGAAGATGTGTATTGTTGGACCGCCTTCTTTCACGAGATGGGAGCAGTGACTCAAGTTTGCTGGTTGCATGTCGTATTGGGGCTGCCTCTTTCATGTCGGGAGGCACACACTCGGACCTTAGTTGTGTCCTGGTGGCTTTTTGTTGACTCGTGCATGTTCATGTCGGGAGTGACTCAAGTTTTGATTTTGGTGTAAATTGATTTGTGCATGTTGTGTTGGGACGAACGCGATGGGAATGATTTTCGGTGTTTGTTTCGCCTTTCTGGCTTTAAAAGTTTGTTGTGGTGTGCGTTCGATCGATGCTTCCACAGCGATGTGGGTGACAATGTATAGATTATTTCGGGGCGTTTTCCCTCTGTTGTGTTGTGGTCAAGACTTGTTTCAGCCACACTCATGGATTCCTTTTTGAGCTGTGATGCTCTGTGGTTCGACTTTTTGGAATTATTCTCTTGAAATCTTCACCAGAAATGTTCGAGAGGGGGAGTAGGCACATGTGTCATACGTATCCTTTTGTTGTGGCGTCTCTGTGTAGCAGCCCCGGCTTTGATCTTCTTGGTTGGGTTGAAGCTTTTCGCCAGGAATGTTTTAGAGGGGGGGTAAGCACATGTATCATACTTCACCTTTTGTTGTGGCGTCTCTATGTAGCAGCCCCGGCTTTTGGTCCTTGGCGGTTGAGTTGAAGCTTTTCACCAGGAATGCTTTTGTGAGGGGGGGATCATACTTTACCTTTTGTTGTGGCCTTTCTATTATAGCAGCCCTGCTTTTTTGGTCCTTGGCGGTTGAGTTAAAGCTCACCAGGAACGTTTTTGTGAGGGGGGAATCACACTTTACCTTATTTTGTGGCATTCTAGCCGCCGGCCTGATGGTGGCTATAGCTTGACTACTGTAAGCTTCGCCAGGAACATTTAGAGGCGAGCTATGTGCAGGACGCTTCTGCCGCGTCTCTGGTGCAGATGGTAGCTGCGCTGGTACACCGAGAGTCGTTTGAACCGAGTTGCGGTCATCGCGTTTCGTGTTGATGATACTTCCCATTGGTTTGTTATCAACTGGGGTCGTCCGTACAATCTATCCGATTTATGAATTCCAGCCATCTTGGCAAGGTGTTTTTATGCAACGGCCTTGCCAAGCCTCGTCCGTTAATGCCACCTTGGCAAGGTGGTTCCCCACAACGACCTTGCCAATCTCCGTGCGTGCCACGGGGTTGAACAAGGGTCAGACCTACCACCACCTCCTTACAAGTGAAATCTCGCACAACCTTGGACAATGTAACCGATTTTTACCCTTGGCAAGGCCCCCACTCCCCCACCTTGGCAAGGGGGGCTGGCCTCCACCAGTGTTGCCCCTGGTCTTGACGCTACGTGCGGCCGGTAGGTTGGTTATCCTATACCTATCCGTGTTTGTGCTTTCCCTGGACTGTACGAATATGTGTGCCTGATGTTCGATGGAAAAGAACGGGTCTCAGATAGCAGGGGATTAGCTTTCCCGTTGAGAACGGATCGGACAAGCGCGGCGATATATCATGCCGGGAGAGAAAGAGGGATATTACACCACGCCACACCTGTTTCCCCTCCTCTCTCCCAGAGCCGTGGTGCTGCGGACGTCGATGAGTAAAAGCGCTTGTGGCGCGTAGATTCCTGTGTGTGAGAGCAAAACGTTAGACGAAACAAGCGGCGGATTTGAGGCTGAGATGCGACGGGTAGCCATGTCCGTCGGACAAGATCGAGTTGCACACAATACGTCAGATAGAAAAAACAATACCACTTTCTGCGCACGACCTCTTGATCTTGGTGGTATGCTGCTCATCAACGACAGTATACGCCCTCGTACCTCACACCACACACGTTTCCCGCCAACATTCATCTGTCCCTTTCTACATCTTGTCAAGCATGGATCTTGAAGCATGTGGGATTGCACCACTACTCAAAAACGCAGTGTTTGCAAATTGGTTTCAAGTACGGAGCAGTGAGATTGCACCAAGACTAAAAAACGTGGCGTTCTCAAAATGGTTTCAACCAGGAGGCACATGGGCGTGTATCTAGACTCAAAAGCTTGGTATTTACAAACATTCAACAAAAGGTGACTTATTTTCTGACTCGTATGTCTCGGGGTCAAACCTATTACTCGTACTCAAAGCTTACCTTGGTGACCACCGCCTCGAAATGGCACCCCGATGTCCACAAAATGCGCCCATTCTCCATCAAGGGGGTGGTTAGGTCGTCAGCATCCCTCAATTCATACTTGTCGCCGTCCACCCGGATGAAATCCGATGACCACCAGGCAGCACGTCATCACCGAAAGATCGCCGCAGTACTCGTTGCCGAAATTCTTCAGCCACCACAAGCCCAGTTCGCGAAGAGCGATTGTTCTTTTCTTGTCCAGAATAGCAAACCCTATGTCCCACCTGGCATCGCGTGAGGAAAGCAGGCACATGTTGCATCGCGCGAGGGGAGGGGGCGTGGTGACGTAGTTTTGGTAGTATGTGGTGAAGTTTTCATCTCGACTTTCATCTCGATTTGTATGGAGGTGGCATGAGGGCAGGGGGCATAGTGACATATTGTTAGTTGTGTGGTAAGCTTTTTATAACGATTTTCATCTCGATGGTTTCATCTCGATTTTCATCTCGATTTTGTCATCTCGATTTTGATGAAGCAGCGAATCCTCGGTCCATTGGTGCGGATTCAAAAAAATATTTATACAATAGAGTTGGGCAGGCCCTTCCGCACTATTTTCTGTTCAATTAGCGCTGATATGCGATGGATGGATAAGCTCCCAACAGCCACACTAGGCTGTGAGCGAGGCACTGCAACGCGCAGTGTGTAGAAGATAGTTTAAGATGTCTTTATTATGTCGGCCCGGAAAGGGGTAGACGAATGCAGGGGGAAAGGTGGAGTGGGTCATGTGGGTCAACTCTCCACAGCCCAGTAACAACCGCTCGTAGTCGAATACCTAAACCTCCTCGCATAGTGCCTACTCGTACGTACCCGTGGGACTGCTCGTGGGTGATACCACGAGACGATCCCTGTAACTTACCTCCGTGACACAACGTATGTAACCGTAACTTATTGCTAGGCTGTTCGTTGAGACAAGCTATATCGAACATTTTCAAGTGATTTTGTTTGTTTACATTTATATTTTAGGTAAGACACGGGCTCAAGAGAGGAACCGGGCGTGGTGCATTATACCAGGTACCAGGCAGCAGGTACCAGAGAGCACCAACAACCATCCTCAAGTCAAGCACCGCCGCCACCACCACCACCACCAGCTGAGCACCAACAGCAGCAGAAGCTTGTCGCTGGTGGTAGTGGTGGTGGTCGTGTTTGCTGGTTTTGGTTTTACAACAAATCTCGATCACTGTCCGATTGCAAGAAATAGACAATTTTTCAGATTTGACATCGATCTACTGTACCTGCTGTACAAAGCGACGTGTTCGAACACAAATACAACGGCGACTACGAGCTGAACAACAAACACTTCGGAGATGCGCAGCATCCGCGCTCTTGGATATACCTTCTGCACTCCCTCGTCTATCCACCAACACCTCGTCAGACGCACGCCCCCACACACTAGCCCTGCGAACCTGCGTGATATTGTCTTGCCGTCAAACCGCTGGCATCTTCGAGCTTTGCGAACCTTGCTCTTTTTGTGGATCCTACCATTTCAAGCATGAGCCTTCTACCATATATATGCTACTCTTCGGCTTGATCTTCTTCACTCGGGAGACTCTACTGAATGTCGCCGGTTCAGGAAAGACGTGCGCCTCTATAATGGCAGGACAAATCTCGCAGTAGTTTGCGTCGAAGATGGCAGATGTGGGGTGATAATTTCCTTTCGGTCCATGGCCGGTGAGTTTTAGCAATACAGCAGTACTACGGTGTCATAAGGACAGCAGTTCCCTCACCTTACGCTTTATTTCGTCTCCTGTTTACGCAATTATGTATAGCAATATCCCTTCAGCGCGAGAATTTTTATTTTTCAGACCAAGCACCCTGAGTGCAACGAGAGAGAAAGCGAGGAGCCGACTGGGAAGGACAGCAACGAGAGCGTGTACGGACGGAGCGGGTCGAGTGTGGTCGTGCTAGGACTGGCCGAGCGGCACCGGAGCGGCGCGCCTGAGCAGCAGCACAGCAGCGCGCCGGCGCAGCAGCACAGCAGCGCACAGGAGAAGCGATCCGGAGCACGGACGACATCGACCCGTGACGAACGAACATTTTTCGTCTTTTCTGTTACAAATCTTCGCTTTTTCCCCCGAATTGTATGGTTTGTTGGGCGTCGTGTGCGATGACTCACTGTTTTGTTAGAGAGAGCGCGGAGAGATGGGCGCGGACACCGCCGTGCCTTTCATGCTTGCCTGATCGTGGAAGCCCCCATTCAATGTGGAACGATTCCTAATCAGGTTGTCGATGTATTATAAGCATGCTGCCTAACACAGAACCGCGTTCAGGATTAGATTCGAGGGTAATTGTCAATGGAGCATGATCGGCTTTAGGTTGGCTGTTCTATTTCTTGCGGCACCTTTCGACCCTTGCCGCGGACTGTATCATCTGACCACAGCACTTCAGACAAGCAGCTGGGCGGCTCCATTGTTCCACTCGGCCTACGTTTTGGTTTTATGTACAGACAGCACTTCAGACAGTAGTTACGCTGTAGTCGCGCAAATTCATATGGTAAAGAAGGTGGGAGGGGGCGGGGGGGGACGATGCTGCTGTAGTTCGAATGAGAGATTGCGGCCGTGTGTTCAGTTTTGGAACACGCATAACATGCGTGTAGGTTTTAGGTGTACCTCTTCGACTTGTGTATCCTTTACCCTGCTAAGTGTTACGTGTTCTTTTAGGATTCTCTTGATGGCTCTAGCACTTTTGTGACACGGGCCGTGATCTTGCCTGATCAGAACTATAGGGATTAGAAACTGAAACGAGTTCTAATGTGCAGAAAACAACAACAACAACAATACATTCGTTATCCTTAGGGGTCTTTATTTATTTATTGTATTTATTTATTTATTTATTTATTATTTATTTATTTATTTATATTATTATATTTATTTAATTTATTATTTATGTTTTATTATTTATTTATGTATTATTTATTTATTTATTTATTTATTTATCTATGTATCTATCTATTCTATCTATCTATCTATCTATCTTATGTATCTTTTCGTATCTATCTAGTGTATCTATCTATCTATCTATCTATCTATCTATCTATCTGTCTATCCATCTATCGATCTATGTATCTATGTATCTATCTATCTATCTACCTATCTACCTATCTACCTATCTATCTATCTATCTATCTATTCTATCTATCTATCTATCTATCTACCAGGTATATCTCTGTCTGTCTGTCTGTCTGTCTGTCTTCTGTCTGTCTATCCATCTATCTATCTATCTATCTATCTATCTATCTATCTATCTATCTATCTATCTATCTATCTATCTATCTATCTATCTATCTATCTATCTAGTATCTATCTATCAATCTCTCTGTCTGTCTGTCTGTCTGTCTGTCTGTCTGTCTGTCTGTCTGTCTGTCTGTCTGTCTGTCTGTCTGTCTGTCTGTCTGTCTGTCTGTCTGTCTGTCTGTCTGTCTGTCTGTCTATCTGTCTGTCTGTCTGTCTGTCTGTCTGTCTGTCTGTCTGTCTGTCTGTCTGTCTGTCTGTCTGTCTGTCTGTCTGTCTGTCTGTCTGTCTGTCTGTCTGTCTGTCTATCTATCTATCTATCTATCTATCTATCTATCTATCTATCTATCTATCTATCTATTTTGCCCGTCCCATTTATTATCTTCGCCCTTCTTTTCTCTCTTCCTCTTTAGTCGTAACTCAGATCCGGGGTCACTAAGTAGGCTCTTCTCCCCCCTCCCACTACGGTACGTTCCTTGTATTTTTATCGCGAGAGGATTTCAGCCCTTTCTTCCCTCGTCGACTTGCGTCGGATTCCGCCTACCCACGCCACGAAGGCGCTCTCAGCAATTGGTTCCTTTTTTTTTTTTTTTTTCCGAATAAAGTGAAAATCAGGTGGGATTCGAACTTGGGTACCAATTTTAGTAGCCTTTGAAGCTGACCACTAATCTACCGGGGCGACCGGCTCTCAGCCTTTAATTGCCGAAGCAAAAGTTACTTGCTTTCCCGAAGTTCTTGGCTTTCTCTGCCTTTCTTCGCGATTACTTGCTCCCTGTCTTTGTTTCCTACAGTACTCGTACATGTCATACCAGTCGTTAACGTTTTTTGGTTGACGAGATAATTTTTCCTTTTTTTCGGTTTTGGGCTCGTGCGTGTATACCAAGGTCATGGCCAGTTGCCTGACGTTTGTCGTGTCCAGTCGGCGCAAGGCTGGCGAGAGTCCTCAAAGGCAACCAACTTAAGCGAGTACGCAAAATAAAAATGTGTAACCGAGTCGGGGCGACAAGTAGCACCTTTTTTAGATGGAGAAGAAGCGTACTATACTCACGTTCAGACATGCAATGTAACCAACAGTTTACAACAAACAAGCAAAAATCGATGAGCTGGACGAAAAATGAAATCAAACAAAAGGGTCGATGGCCGCCGAAAACCGCGACATTTCTAGAACGAAACGAATCATTCGAGAGATGGCAGAAATAGGCACAGAGCTGTTACATGTACGCGATGGTAGCGTGGGAGACGTGGCTTGTTGAATCGGAGGCACCTTGGTGTCACCTCCTTTCTCTCTCAGTCAAGTGGAACACTATTTTGGGGATATTAAAAGCTTCCCAGCAAAAACAGAGCTCGTAGACATTATCAAGAATGGCGTCCCGGTGAAAACATCTGTCACGGACCTAGACCCAACCAGAGCAATGCAGTATGGAAATCACAGCATGGTCGCAAAACACATGGACCTAGTTTGGGGAAAACCGTATGAAGATATTAGACGAAATCGAGTGCTAGTGTTTGACAGAGAATCCGCTGCCTCTTTAAAAGGGCTAAGGGTGGCACCTCTGGGGGCGGTGGTCACACACAAGGTCCGAACCATTCACGACTACGAGCTGGGCCAGCCATAAAACGGGTTTTCTGTTGTGAGCTTCTAGCGCCGCCAATTTTGCGAGTTATGCTTAGAAATTTGGCAAAGATGATCCTGACATATTATTGGAGATGCAAAAAAAACAGTATATGAACTTTTCTTGACTTTAAAAAAAAACGACTCGATTTCGCCGAGATATACGCGAATACCCACAAGTACCAAAAATTGCGATTTTATACCAGATTTCGACGCTAATTTCACATGACAGCTAAAAAAATCGCCATTCCCGATCAAGCTGAAATTTGGTGTAGACAATGCTTGAGACACAAGGAGACGATCGATGTATAAGTTGCATTGCCCAATTCATCACCCATCAAGAGATATAACATACAAACGATTCTATACTGAAAACAAGTAAATACGAAAACGGCAGTTTTACTGCGATGCCCCGCTCAATTTTTTCACTGTTCGAACTATTTTTTTTACCACGTATTTGAAACACACATGCGAATGTACCCCGTGTCATCCCTTTTTTTGTTTTTGTTTTTTCGGACTAGCTATGACCACTTTTTCATTTTTACGGATCGTTGGATCGGTCATATATCCTGGGGGGGGGGAAAAAAAGAAAAGGGATGGCATCGAAAAGGTTGGTTGATACATAAGGATCACCGTGTCAAAAAATCACGTCAAAACACGCATTATTGAGCGGGGCATAGCCGATCAACTGTTCTAGCAGAGTCTTGGCTGGCCCAGCTCGTACTCGTTTGAGGCCGGAGCGGCGAGGGGGGAGAAGGGGGGACTGAACAGAGACACACAAACCGAAGAGATACCAAAGTGCCTCTGTGGTGACGCCGTCCCCGCCCTTCTAAAGGCGCTTACAGACCTTCGAATAAGGTTCCCCCACCGCCGTATACTTTTGGCAAAGGCAGACGTAACTGACGCTTTCAGGAATGTTAGAATTGCACCGCACCAGGCACAACACATTTGTTATGTGGTAGACGATGTTTTCGTATCGGATTTCAGACTCGCCTTTGGATGGGCAGCCTCGCCAGGGTACTGGGGCCTCATGGCCGCAGCGGCCGAACACGACCACTGTAACACTACGGTGAAGAGCGCCGTTATCCTACCAGAATGATGTCGCACGTCAAAATCGTAAAGCCGTGGGAAACCGGAAGTCCAACCCGGATTCCCACCGGAGTAATAGTTAACGCCCCGCAAAGGGGCGGGCCGAACAAACGGTTTTTAACGTCCGTCTATGTGGATGATTTCATTATGGCCAGCGTGCAGCTCAACGCCTCAGGTCAGACAGCCCTCATAGCGTCGGCTTCTCTCGCATCAGATAACGTAATATTATTTGGACCAGGCGAAAAAGGTGAAACTCCAATTCTCGCCCCGAATAACACGAATTGGAATTCAACCGTCGATGCTCTCGGTTTTACCATCAACACCCACACCATGCAAATCTCTGTCACTAAGGAACGGATAGAAGCGACTAGACTACTCCTAGAACATGAGTGGCCGAGTAGCAAAACGCATGCAGGCGCGCAGGCCGTTCTCAGCATGGCCGGAACGTTATGGAACCTCACGTATGTAGTCAGAGCGGGAAGATATTTTGTCTGGCAGCTTTTACGTTTGACCGATCTTCGCAAAATAGCTAAGTCGAAAAAACGGACGCGGAGAGTAGTTTTAACTGGGCTGGGAGTTTCGCAATGACATTGCCTTCTGGAAGTGGGCAATCGATCACAAATTGGTTAACGCCGGTGAGTCGCTTGGAGCACCTTTTTACGCACACGTACAACGCACTGCCTCACGACGATACAACTCAGACGCAAGCTTTACTGCAGTCGGGGGGTTTTGCCCAGAGCTCCAGGTGTATTGGAGATACGATCTGAACCCCAATCTGTCCGAGCCTCTGCGAAAACAGGTGGTAACGAAGGGCGAGGACGCAATAACGATCAACTTGCTCGAACTCTGTGGCATGGTAATGACAGCGTACGTGACACAAGTCCTTTTGAAAAATAGGCCGAAAACGCCAGGAGATCCAGTACTGTTGAGAGGCGACAACGTGGCAGCAGTGTCGTGGATTAACAGATGTGGAGGATCACGTAACAGACGCGCGGCCCTAGCCATGAGATTACTGGGTAGACTGGAAATCACGAGCGGTTGGACCCATGACGCGAAACATATTCCCGGTGTGCAGAATGTGGTGGCTGACGGCATTTCCAGATGGCCAAAATAACAGATCGCGCGCAACCTGCAGACCCTCGTACACGGGGAATGGAGAGAGCAAAGTATAGGTCAGAGCGGGTGCGATTTTTTCGAGACCATTCTACAGCCCAATTTTCCCACAGAGTACATGGATGACGATGTATGGGATGCGATGACACGAACTGCAGAATCATGAACACTTCTCAAACCCCTCCGAGCAGGATCATACGCGGGAAAGGGAGGGAATGAGGACGAGGCGAAAAGACTGGTGGAGACCCTAGCGTTGGCCTCGGTGGGGGGAAGCACGCAAAAGGTGTACTGGAATCAATGGAAAACGTGGTGCCGTCTGAGGGCGATAGAAGGGAAGGGGGCGTGGCTGTTGGAAAGGGACGGAGTCGATGCGGCAGTTACAGAGCTGACGAAATTCATGGCGTTGTGATGCTTTAGCTTCAAAAACCAGAGTCAGACGGTTCGAGGGTACCTACCCGCGATTAAGTATTTCCACAGAATGTTTGAGGGTTGGGAATTGCCCACTTCACACTGCATGGTGACAGCAGTAGGAAAAAGGATCGACAGAGCACACGGAAAGTCGGAGGTACGCCCCAAGGTGAGGAAGCCTTTGTCGTGGGAACTGCTAACCAAGGGGAGGGGGTGCGTGGCCGGTGTAGAGACAGAAGGGTGGGTAGTGTGGTGCAGTCTCGCTTTGTCGTTTCATCTATTGTGCAGAGCCTCGGAAATTTAGGCGTTTGGTAATGGCCTGGTACAACCGGACTTTTGTCTGACGAGAAGGGATTTTGATTTTTTTGCTGGAGCGTCACAACTGGTGTGGGGTGAAAGGCGCATAGCGGACAGAGTAGAAGCGACGTTCCGCGCGTCCAAGTCAGACAACAAGAGGTTAGGGGCAACAGTTACCAGGACGAGCGTAACGGTAGGGAAGAATCAAGCGACGAGGGGTGTAAGTGGTTACGGGGCTCTGGAAATTATTCTGGACCTGCTAGACCTTTACCCCGAGTTGGGCGGGTCAGCACCGCTCAAGCAGACACGCACGGCAAGCGGGTGGAACGTTATCACGCGCGCGGTAGCGACGAAGGCCTTGAGGTGGATGGTCAGTAGTTTAGGTAGAGACCTGGCGCAGAACGCCATACACTCAGGTAGATTTGGTGGGGCCACGCAGTTGGCGGCAGAAGGTGCATCGGACATTCAGATCCAAAGGGCGGGGAGATGAAGTCCCTGGCGTTCATGGTTTACGTAAGAGCGGGAGGGGAGGGAGCAGACTTTATGTCAGAAGCTCTAACAAGGTAAGGCGGGAAGTGGAGTACGGATATAAGTTTCAGAGGTAATAGGGCTTGCCCAATGGAGAAAAGTGTGGCCAGGGTTTCCGTTCTTCTTTGCGGTACGGGGCCGAAACGTGAACGTAGCGGCTTAACCCGAAGGGTGTTTTTCTGTGTTTAGTTCTGGGAGCAGGGTATCCCATTGTACCATGGGGGTGCCTTTAAGGCATCCTTTTTCTGCGTAAATTAATTCCACAATTATTGAGCCAAAATATAACAAATTACTCTGAATTACTCGTAATATATTCAAATTCATTTCGAATACAAGCTGGGCCAGCCAAGAAACCTACAAAGCTTCCTAAAGTAGTATCTCGTGAACCACTGCGAATTAGGCTACAAAATTTTGAAGCGCCAACCCTGACATAGCAGTGCTTGTGCAAATTGTTTTTGTATCTTAAAAATTATATACATTTTTTTTTCTCGACTCGATCTCGCCGAGATATCCGCGAAAACTCGAAAACAACATTTTTTTCATTCTAATTTCGTATAAAAAATGTCATTTTCGATCAACATGAAATTTGGTGGGGACAATGCTGAAGACAGAAGGAGAAGATCGATGTAAGTCTCGTTGCCCAATTCGCCACCCATCAAGAGATATGACCAAAACTCGATTCCATATATAAGTCAAGTAATTACGGAAAAAATGGTAATTCCGTCATGCCCCGACCAATTTCGAGAGTTTTACTCTGAAATTTTCACCACGTCTTTGAACCGTGCGTGCAAAAATACCTGCCGCCTGCCCTCTTTGTTTTTTTTTTTTTCCAAGTAGTTTTGATCGCTTTTGCATTTTTTTCGATTTTTGGATCGTCGTATCTCTCTCGAGGGGAAAAAAAAAAAAAAGGGCAGGCGGCAAGTGTGTTGATTAGTACATGATCTACACTGTGTCCAAATTCGTTAAATTGGTCGGGGCATGGCCAATCTGCTTTAAAAACATTTTTTTGGCTGGCCCAGCTCGTATGGAGTTTGTCGCTATTTGAGAGAGGCAAGAATGTGGGAGGGGAGAGGCGGCTGCCAATACATGCCTAGTAGTTATTATGACCTGACCTCCATCTTTTCCTTCAATAGGGGTACATACACATATATAGGAGCGGGGAGTTCAGGGGGTAGGAGCGGGAGGAATATTTCTAGGCATGTGAGCTGCTTGGCTGTAAAGTCGTCGACTTCGTTAATAGTTGGTCTAATATTAATAGGAGTTCCAAGTTAGTTGGGTGCTTTATATTTCGCGGGGGTTCTGCGTTTTTTTTCGGACCTGACCGGCGCCGTGTGTGACCCGACGTGCGTTTAGTGTTGGTACAAGACTCAAGTCAGATAATTTGTTTACTTTTCCATCCAACTAATCCAACTAGTCAGGTCAAGGCCACTCACAGCCCTACGGGTTATCAGACACACCTCTGATCAGATCAGATAGATCATTCCTACTTGATGATCTAGATCTTTGAGGGCAGATATATGCCTGACCTGTATGATCTGTATGATCTACAGCTCATGTTTTGCCTGACGGGAGCCGTATGTAACCTCCATGACCTACATATAGGATATATTTCCTGGGGTTGCATCTGTACTATTAATATGCTAATCCTGCAAAACCTTTCACTACGGCAGGTGATTTCGGGAACTAGATGACCTACAGATGACGATCTATCTGTAGATGGTCTGTCCTAGGTGTTATAGGTTATTAGGGGTAGAGGAGCGAGCAAGGCTACAGGAGAAGCAAACGGATGTTCCTGTACTTCTTTTTGTTTTTATGCACTCGTTTCTTAATGTACGTCAATATTAATACAGGCAGTAGGTGATGTTTTGCCCGTTCCTACCCCTAGCCTGGCCCGCTTCAACGTTACCGGTAGAAGCGAACGAGCGGGTGTAGCCTAGTTCCATGTATTTGACGCGTTCGTTTATGTATTTACATCGATGTTTAATAGCTGATGACCTCCCGTCCCCCGTCCCCCGAATCACCTGTTGGCGTTTTTTTCTCCTTCCCCTCTTTGCCCCCCCCCCGTTGTGCGAAAAGGTTGACCAATGGCTGGAGACGTGCTGGAACGAGTTCGAGGTGCCGGCGCTGGCCCTCGTGGCAGGCACGGGCAACCAGAGCGNTGCATTGTACCTACAAATGGCTTAAAGTGTGTAGGTACACCTATTCTTGGCTACCCTTTTTACGTATCACCTTTTTTTGGCTTCAAGTGTACCTATTATAAATGGCTCCAAGAAATTCAGATTTTGGCAACTGAAATATAGACAGACGGCCACACCAGATGCCGGGGGTGTCCACCAGCCGACCGTACCTGTCAACCAGATGGTATATTATTAATCATTTGGGCCACATGCCCTTAATGGGTGTGATCGTGATGCAGAGAAACAGCAATGACGATTGTTTCCATGCCATTATCCTGAAAGTACAATACACATACTGTAGTGCAGTATTTAGTACAGAAGAAGAAACTTTGGTAAGTACAAGGGGCTCCGCCGGCGGCCTGGACGGCCGCCGGTCGCAGCGCAGGATAGTTACTATTAAAAGGGTAAGAAGTATTGCCAAGAGTTCGTAGATAAAGTTTGTTATTTTCGTATCTGGTGCGAATCATTAAAAACAATTCGCTGAGGCGTGCCCCCGCCTCGACCGTAGCGGCCGGCGTCGGAATCTACGGAACTGAAAGTCTAAGGCATGCATGTCAGGTCGCCCACGACTTGAAACGATCTCGTGTCCGGTGTGTCGCTGGGCTTGGCCTTCTTCGCGGGAGAAAGCTTGAGCGGGTCCATCAGGCAAGAATGGTGATGCGAGAAGGTGCTGGGGAGCGTTTGTGAGATGTGAAGGTGTGGGCGTTTGCTGATCATGCTGCATGCCGCAGATATGGGAGATACTGTAATGGGAAAATTTGCCGACAAATTACTTCCCAATTTCCCGTTTGCGGCGGAATACTGCGAGAAGGCGGTCTGGAAATTCTGGGAGAGCATGAGCGTATGCGGTGATGCGTTCACCCCAGCTGGGTGACGCTCAGCGTTGCTACGCAGAAAGGCGCGACCACAGCTGCTGCTGTGCATATAACATTCGTAGCTTCGTGATGCTGCAGGCTCATCATCGCAGCTTCAGCTACTGTACATATACGTGCTGCTGTAGACTTGATACTATGTGCAAGTTCGTTGCAGAGGTTGGAACTGTAGATTTTTTAATGGTTTGCGGAAATGTTCGAGGATCCTGGAAATCAGCACCAGCACAGCTGTTCACGAGGATATTTTTGGATGCAATATCACCTGACGTCTTCAGGCATGCACCTCCCAATTAATGGATAACGACGAGTTATATATACTCTCTACCCATTGATTTATTCTTGATGGTGGAACGTGAAGCTAAACAATGGCCAAAAACACACCGGTTACTAGTGCATTCGTCGAGGTCTGTTGAATGTTCGAGGATACAAGGAAACACTGGTTACTCTTTGACAGAAAATCGGAATTATCACCGAAATTTCTCTATGAGTATGGGTTCTCAATTCGGTCAGAGCCGTAATACTGGGATTTCTTCTAATCATCAGCGAAATGACAACTTCGACCGCCCTGCTAATTATCAGAACCGTACTGGGTTTTCTTCTCGCCACAGTCAGCGAGGTGAGAACTTCGACCGTGGTCACCATACAACCATAGGACATGATACGAATTCGATGGCTGATACGAATGGATATTCTTATTGTGGGAGTCGAGGATACCATCAAAGTTCCTTCGTTAATAACGCCCATTTCTGTCCAACGAGAGGGACTGGAGTCACTCAGGAGCGCGGTGGATACTTAGGTCAAACTATTCAGCGTCAGGCCAGCCATGGAGCGCGAGGGGTCGGAGGCACGCATTGTTCTTCTGGACATTATATATATCAACCCTACTATGGAGGCTACTACTATCGTAGAGTCCCAAGTGATGTGGTAGCTTTGACCCGCTACCTAGGGCTGCACTTTTCCTTCTTATATTTAGGGCAAGGAGAGAGCCCTCCACGTTGGGTTAGCAGCGTGGAGAAGAGATAGATCGAGTAAGGTTCGGGCGGGCAAACAAGGCCCGTCCCGACTTGAAGGAGGCTCGGTTATTATGCCGAGTTCTCCGGTTCTCGGGAAGATACTCAGATGTGATAAAATTTCTGGTGTATCTTTCATGGGTACATGTGCAACGACTATTCTACGAACTTTCCCCAAAACCTGTCCTCCACAGTACCCCCCTCTTTATGCGCTACAAATCCATTTTGTTAAGGATGAATTGTGGCGATCATTCAGTACGGGAATTATACTTTATATGGTGGTAAAGGTACTTGGGTCATAGTACGTAGTATTGTAACGTTCGCTAAACTTTCTTGTGTTAGGTGTTCGTCTCCTCACTGTTGTGTTGAACAAATACAGGCCAGTATAAGAACTCCATACACAAGTTAGTTGGTTTGTTAACAGCTTCGTTTAGATTCGGAGTTTATATGAGTGCCCTCATATATATTTCAATGTAAAACTAAGTGTGGCCGCACGAAGTTAACATTCCCATGGTAGCTGATAGAGCATGGGCGAATTATTTTTGTTAAAAGGAACTCCTGCTACCCTCAAATTGATTTGAGGTGTGCTAGATTGTACCAATTATTATCTCAGTTATACTTTGATCAATGTATAATCTGGATTTGTTGTCTTTTGAGTTAAATTTATTCTTGTTGCTGGTGTGTTAAAAAAACACAAGCCAGTTCTAAATCCCTTTAGGGTTTAGTTTCTGTTTCGGCTCTGAAATACCTCTATCTTTTCTTGACCGTGGTTATCTGACCGCAGCAATTTGACCGTGATTATCTGACCGTGGTTATCTGTCGCCGCTTTTTTTACCGCTTTTCGATGCTTATTCACTCGATTAAAGACCAAGCTCTCTTTTTCCAAGACTAATTAAAGCAACAAGTACGAATAATCATCACCAAACCTTGATTATTTCCACAATATTATATTATTTCCGAATCTTGATTATAATCATGACTCATTGCTCGGAACGTATGATACGTATGCTGTAGATAGCTAGTACTCGTGCTCGTAGATAGCTATCAATATTATCTCTTCCGTATGCCGTATCATAGTACTTCGTATCATAGGAAGGCTGCTGGCAAAAATTGAGTTGTTTTGTTGCAAGACCATCACCCTCTACGCCGATAACGACTGCGGGAGGTACCGGCCCCGCGACTCCTGAATACCAACACTATCGTGGTTCTAGTACCCATGACGCCGCCGGGCCAGGCGGGTAGCGTTTGTTATGCCTTGGCCGTGGTAGTTTTGCCATATTTGTTGATTTTCTGTTTTTTCAGGCTACGTATCATAGTCTCGGTACTACAGCAGTACTCATCGTACTCGTAGATAGCTATCAATCTCATCTCTTTCGTATGCTGTATCATAGTACTTCGTATTCAACAACTTCTCCTCCTCTGCGTGTACTCAATAGAATACGCACCCTTTACCCAATTATTGTACCTGCTATATATCTATTCGCCGTGCTTCCTACTCCGCATCTACATTCCACCCCCACGCCATGGGAAGTAATCCTCCCGTATCATAGAAAGGCTGCTGGAAAAAGTGAGTTATTTTGTTGCAAGACCATCACCCTCTACGCCGATAACGACTGCGGCAGGTACCGGCCCCGCGACTCCTGAATACCAACACTATCGTGGTTCCAGTACCCATGACACCACCGGACCAGGCGGGTAGCGTTTGTTTTGTCTTGGCCGTGGTGGTTTTGCCAGGTCTCGGTGGCAGTGCTCGTGCTCGTACGAGATAGCTATCAATCTCATCTCTTTCGTATGCTGTATCATGTATCATAGTATTTCGTATCATAGGAAGGCTGCTGGAAAAAGTTGAGGTTTTTCGTTGCAAGACCATCACCCTCTACGCCGATAACGACTGCGGCAGGTACCGGCCCCGCGACTCCTGAATACCAACACTATCGTGGTATCAGTACCCATGACGCTACCGGACCAGGCGGGTAGCGTTTGTTTTGTATTGGCCGTGGTGTTGCCAGCTTTGGTGGCGGTACTCGTGCTCGTAGATAGCTATCAATCTCCTCTCTTTCGTATGCTGTATCATGTGTCATAATACTTCGTATTATACGAAGATACGAAGGTTGCTGGAAAAAATCGAGTTTTTTTGTTGCAAGACCATTACCCTCTACGCCGATAACGACTGCAAGAGATACCGGCCCCGCGTACGTACAGCAGTACTCGTCTGTTGGCAGAACGTGCTGCTATTTTCTGGACTGCTGCTGCTGTTGCTGCTGTAGATGGGTTATTCCACAAGTGTAGCTTGTGGTCTCTGGAACGGATTCAATATATTTGTCTGTCTGTCTGTCTGTCTGTCCGATGAGTCTCAGTCTGGGGTACCCCACGGCCAAATTTCTTTCAAAACTGCTACACCCGTGCCGCAGGCAACAGGTCGGTAGCCCTCGAGGAGGCGATCGTCATGGTCCAAACCATACCTAATGGGGTGCCCTGTGTGTGGAGTAGTCAGGGTTGGCTCCCAGCATCCCAAACGGAGTGGAGAGCCGAGCAGCAGCGATCGCTCGAACGAGGCCAGTGTTTAATTTCAAGTGAAATCAAATTCATGTATCGACGACGTCACGAATATAATATCTGTGCTGGGAGAGATCAGGTGGAGAAAGCTTTTCCCTCTGTCCCAGTCTCGTTTTCTCGCTCCCTCCCTCCCTCCCTCCTTCCCTCCTTCCCTCGCTCGCCCTCCCCCTCTCCCGCCTTCCGTCCCTCCCTCCCTCCGCGACCACCTCTCCCTCGTCCCTCCCACCTCCATCTCCTCTCCCATCCCTCCTCCTTCTACACGGAAGATGTCATCCCTCCTCCTCCTCAATCTCCAAAACACAAAAAAATAAACATAAAGGGCCCGTATTAACGAACAATGTTTCAGGAGCTGTTCGTCACGTGTATCGCGGGCTGCATCAAAAACAAACAATTGGCCGCTGGGGTGCATAAAACGGAGAAACATTTTGGCCGCTGGTGTGCATAAAACAGATGACAACCTCGCTACCTCCCTCCCTCCCTCCCTCCATCTTCGTCTTATTTTTACCAGTGGTGACCAGGGTTCGAATTAGTGCTCTAGCAACATGTGCGCGTAGCGCACATCGGGCATATTTGGTAGCGCACACCGAGCCGGAGGCGAGGTGCGCTCCCCGCAGGGGCCGCCGGAGGCGAAATGTTTGGACGTATGTTCGTAAATGTACTCAAAATGTGCGTCTCATTCGCTCGTCTTGCAAATAACACACAGACAAGCACAGACAGAACCTGCTCCACATAACTGTAATGTATGTCAGCGCGCAGGTCAACTCTGAGGAATCATCAACATGTTGAAATCAATTTATTCGCCCCTCAAAAAAGAAAGCCACAAACAAATTCGGCAGGAAATTGTCGAATAAATCACAAGAAAAAGGCCTAAAAACAATTTCGCCTGCGGCGAAAACAGACCCAAAAATGTTTCGCCTGCGGCGAAAATAGGCCCCAAAATGTTTTTCGCCTACGGCGAAATGGACCCGCACAATTTTTTGACCTGCGGCCAAAAAGTTTGCGGGGGCCTAAAAAAGATGTGCGGAAAGCCGCACATCTACTGCTTTTTGTGGTGCGCGAAAGCTGATATTTCAGAAAATTGGCGCAATTGCGCACGTTTCACCAACTAATTCGAACCTTGTGGTGATACATTACGTTCAGTATGATGCATTCGCGCCATTAAATGGTTGCAATGGTTGCGTTCAATAGCTTTTCCTGCATGCGCAGACTTCAAAACTGCTGTATGTAGCTATGCGTATGCGCCATATCGTCCCGACCAGTCAAGTCGATTGCCTCTTCTCTTCTTCCATCTTCGTCTAATTTTTACCAGCGGTGAGACATTGCGTTCAATATGATGCATTCGAGCAATTCATAGTTGCAGCCGTATTTTCACTTCAAATCGGAAAACTAAAAAAAAGTATGTTGCGGTCTGCTTCGTAGATTCTGCTCGACTGTGACAGTCCCACGACTTCAAATCTGCGGTATGCAGCTATGCGTATGTATGCGCCATATTGTCCCGACCAGTAAAGTCCATTGCCCTTCTCTTCCACCATCTATATCGTTCCGACCAGTAAAGTCCATTGCCACTTCTCTTCCACCATCTTCGTCTAATTTTTATCCTAAAAAAAAACTATGTTGCGGTCTGCTTCGTGGATTCTGCTCGACTGTGACAGTCCCAGCTATGCGTATGTATGCGCCATATCGTTCCGACCAGTAAAGTCCATTGCCACTTCTCTTCCACCGTCTTCGTCTAATTTTTATACTAAAAAAAAATATGTTACGGTCTGCTTCGTGGATTCTGCTCGACTGTGACAGTCCCACGACTTCAAATCTGCTGTATGCAGCTATAAGTATGTATGCGCCATATCGGTGTCATTCATCATAAAGGGCCCGTATTAACGAAAGACATCTTCCCGACCAGTTAAGTCCATTGCCTCTTCTCTTCCTCCATCTTCGTCTTATTTTTACCAGTGGTGATACATTGCATTCAGTATGATGCATTCGCGCCATTAAATGGTTGCAATGGTTGCGTTCAATATAGCTATGCCTGCATGCGCCATTTCGTCCCGGCCAGTAAAGTCGATTGCCTCTTCTCTTCTTCCATCTTCGTCCAATTTTTGCCAGCGGTGAGAGATTGCGTTCAATATGATGCATTCGAGCAATTCATAGTTGCAGCCGTATTTTCACTTCAAATCGGAAAATTAATATATTCAAATTCATTTCGAATATGGAGTTTGTGCAATTTGAAGTGGCAAGAATGTGGGAGGGAAAAGGGGTTGTAATAAAGTGGAAGGCGTTATGGGAAAGTGCTGTGAAATCTTGACACTTGCTGGCGAGCAGCGAAGCGAACAGCAGAGCAGCACGCAGAGCGCAAGGGGAGGTGCAGCGAGCAGAGGTTTGGTATTGGTTTGAGCGTTTTTTCAAAAAAATCTATGTTGCGGTCTGCTTCGTGGATTCTGCTCGACGGTGACAGTCCCACGACTTCAAATCTGCGGTATACAGCTATGCGTATGTATGCGCCAAATCGTGCCGACCAGTAAAGTCCATTGCCATTTCTCTTCCACCATCTTCGTCTAATTTTTACCAGCGGTGAGACATTGCGTTCTCTATGATCCAGGAGAAGAGCGTAGGACGCCGCCGGCAATATATCGCCCCCTAGACCATGGATCCACCTTATGCCTTCGAGGCCGTCATCTTCACTCGTTGGCTTTATCCGACACGAAGCGGGTTGGCCGTGGGCTGAGTCTATGTTGATATCGTAGGTCTATCGTGCTGCAAATAGGCGCTGTCGATTTCCTTCGTTCAATCTTCCACATTTTTGTGACAAACCTAAATACTCGAAATCAGACATCAAAACCCATAAATGGTTACGAGTACATACACTTGTGGAATATAAGCACGCCAACCCGTTTCCTTGGCCGTGCAATAACAAAATACTACTACTGCTGCTGTACGTACTGTGCTGCTGTATACTACAATATACTGTTGAAGTGGGTGGGTGGATGTCGGTGGGTCGGTTGGTACGTATTTCGTACCTGTTCGTGGTGGTCGGACCTATTTTTTTTTCTGCTACAAGGGCTCCGCATGGATGCCGGCAGATAGTGCGTTAATTTATTTTACCTGATCTGTGACTTGCGCTACGAGTATAGATAGGGTGGGTGTCGGTGGGTCGGTTGGCACGTGGATGACTGCCTTCGTACCTGTTCGTGGTGGTCGGCCCCATTTTTTTTTCTGCTACAAGGGCTCCGCATGGATGCCGGCAGATAGTGCGTTAATTTAATTCACCTGATCTGTGAATTGCGCTACGAGTATAGATAGGGTGTGGATTGTAGCCCAGTTCCAGTTATTCTTTGAACTGTTTCGCTATTATACCGCTCCCGCCCTATCATACCATCTGTGGTGGCATAGTTCGGCAGGGTACCACTACATTATTTATAAGCCCCTCTCCCCTCTCTGCTGCCGAACCACTGCTGGACGTATCATGCGGTAAGACGGTGTGGTTGCTGTACAATATCCGTAGCATCCGCCGCCCACTACTACTACTACTATACTACTACCACTACTACTGCTGTACGTACTGCTGCTGTACGTACTGCTGTGCTGCTGTGATTCACACTACTGTAACATGTTGTAGTGGATGGGTGTACCTGTTGCTGCACTGCTACTATACAACTACTACTACTATTACTACTACTAACACTACTACTACTATAATATACTACTACTGCTACTACCATAATATACTACTACTGCTACTACTATAATATACTACTACTGCTGTACGTACGTGCTATATTGTTACTGCTACTACTTACTGCTGTACGTACTCTACTGTGGTGCTGTACACTGAAATCACACTACTGTTTGTTGTTGTAGTGAGTGGGTGGATCGGCTTTGTATTGTTTGTCGGCTAAAAGGGCCACGCCTGGATGCCGGCATAATATAGTGTGCCACTTTACTCTGTGGATTGCGTTTGACAGTTATCGGATGTGGATTGTGGACCAGTTACAAGGGCTCCGCATGGGTATGCCGGCACCCATGCTTCGGATAGGACAATTTACCTGGTACATCAGTTATTTCGTACCATCCTTAATATTCACGACAATGTGATGGCGCTCGCTCGTGTTTCGATATCTGACGCATACGTGCAGAATCAAGGCAATGCCAAGTGTTGCAGGAAGAAGGGAATGCTGCGTGTTAAAATATTCAGTACTAGGGAATAAGAGGCCCCCCCGCCCCCACGGCGGTAGGGCCACAAGTGTGAGCGGCTCGTTTTGATTGAAGCAAGTAGTAATGGAGATGATAGAGGGTCGAAATAAATATAATAGGAATAAATAGGTGACAAATTGACGGCGAAGGTTAATAGGAGTACAAATAATGGTGAAGAAAATAGAAACGATGGGGACATAAACACAACCAAAGATACAAGAGCTGCCAAACAGTTAGACTTTTTGCGCATAGGTTTCCTTTGTTTCCTCCGTGGTTTTCTGCTTTCGGGAATGGTATGAGTGGTCAACGCTGAAGCTCATGCTGCACATTGTCGGATGGCAAAGATGATGATATAATGATGATAATATATAATGCGCTGAAGAAGACAGGAGAAGACAAGAAACAATAACGAACATATAAACACAAGACTGTCAACCTGATAACTCCGGAATTAAAGAAGAATAAACAACTTCGACAGCTCTAGCACAAAGCGTGTAGGGGCAAACCTATCCTCGGTTGTCAATATTACAATGTCGGCGGATTTCCGAAGTCTAGATATAGGCCAACATACGAGTATAACTATCCGTGCATGAACACATCCCTGCGTAAATATAAACGATCTTGCTCAACGACTGCGGCCTTGGCTAGGGTGAACAGTCACCGTCGCCAGTGTACGAGAGAGTGCTGTGTGCTGTCTTACGTACTCATATATCACTCGTATACCTGCACATACATACTCGTACGAAGTGCTTCTTGGAGCCGGGTCGTGGATACGAAACAACACATATACTACTGTACCGTACGTCAACTCAACACTATACTACGATACACCATCATCAGCACTTACGAGTACCATCACCAGTGTGGTATGAGAGGAGAGTGTCTTGTGAACTCGTATACTCGTACATATAATATATACCTGCACATACATCTTGTCGGAAGCGCCCGGTAACATCTTGTCGGAGATCACCGTAAGGATCTCCCATCCAAGTATCACCAATTCACCCTGTCATAAGATCTCCGTATCTTATCGTGCAAACCAGATCTCGTGTGATCAAAAACCTGGCGTCTCTTCGACGCGTACACAGACAAGAAGGAAAGTGCCACAGGCTCAAGCTGTGAACCTGGAGCCCGTATTCATACTTGCATTCATACGAGTACGCATGTACGACGGGGATGCGTAGTTGATACCAGGTTCGTTCATACCAGGTACCAGGTACCAGACACATACATACTCGTACATACGTCAAGTGCTCGTACGACGACGGGGATACTTGGTTTTTTATACCAGATACGTATCCTATACAAGAAAAAAATCGCATTTTTTCAAGTTTGACATTTTGACAGATCGATCGACAAACCCAACGACTGCGTCATAAAATCTGAACGCATCGCGCTGGTGAGGACCTCCGATCCACCCTACGAGCGTAGTGCCACAGTTCTCACGCCTCGGTCGATGATATGCGGAGGGCGCAGAGCAGGCGTCTGACGAAAACACAGTTGGCAGCTGAGTTCAAAACAGAACACGAAAACTCTATGCGATCGCAAGAACGAGTGTTTTAAGGTTTTTCGACGAAGACCGTCGGACGCCGCAAGCAACCGCTCGCCCCCTAGACTACGAATCGTAATGATACCTTCGAGGCCGCTATGTACACTTGCTGGCCTTGCCTGGTACGAAGGTCGTTAGTCGTGGACTGAGTCTATGTCGAGATCGAAGGTCAATCGTCGCATGCAGAATATATGTTCTATTTGTGGTTGATTTGGGAATGGGCATCAAAGCGAACTACTGTACGAAGATTTTTTTTTTCATCAGCGCTACTCTAAATTGCTATGATAAAGTGGGCATCAAAGATCACTTGATTAAAGTATTATTTTTTGGGCATCAGACGAACTAGGGCGTAGGGTGTTGTAGGCCGTACTATAGTAGTACGTTGTCTTTTCACTTGGAATTAGTGTCGAGGAACGTCTGCTGTGGGCAGTGCCGCGAGCGCCCTGGGCCGTCTCGGCCCCGGATTTCGACGAGGACGGGTGTGCTGGGGTGCGCAAGGGGCGAAACCGGCCCGCGGGTGGCGCGGCGGCCCGCGCTCGACCCGGCACAACGGGCTCCCCAACCTCCCTGCGGCTGATGTACTTTCGTTTGCGGGGTGTCGGTGTGTGGCTGTATATAAGGGCGGTTCCAGCTCAAAAACGAAGTCATGATCGGGTATTATATTCTCGGACATGCATTTTGTTTAGGTATGAGTCCGGGTTCCCTGCAACGATATCGATCGAGCGTTAGAACGGCCGTCGACACGCACGGCGAGCAAAACGCGAGGCGGGCGCCGGGGGAGACAGGGTCGGAGAGGGGGGCTGGCCTCTTCCGGGCGGAGTCGGTGCCGGGCTGGTGGAGAGAGGGGCGCCGGGCGGACACGGTCGCCAGCAGCAGGCCCCCCTCGATTTTGTTTTCAGGAGTTCGAGTATTTCCCGAAAAAAATACAGTAGAGCACCTGAGTAGAAGAGTACTGACCTTGCTCAGTGAGATGAACCGTTGAAGGATATCATCATGAGTGTGGTGGATTCAAATATATCAGGGGTTTCCATTCGTATCTATAAGAATGCTGATGGAGGATCCGGCGATATGTACGAGTACGAGTAGTTACTCGTGTTTGAAATATAGTACGATTCTGTTTACCTATCTATCACCTGGGATTGGTGCTTGGTCAGCCCCCTTCTGGGCTAGAAGGGAGATAGCCTCTGATCACAAGACCCTGCCTGACCCAGGCGTGTCTATAGTCATCGATAAATTTTACTGTTCACATCAAATTTAGAGCAGGGATTTTTTTTCTGGCGAGACAGCAGCATAATCACGCCTTAGTTTTGGTAGGATGCTTCCTTCGTGGTGAGGAGGGCGCTCTCTGCATGTGGTCCTGTCTGCGGAAGCTGGGCGAGGGCTTCTATGGGGGGCATCGGCTTCTCTGAGGGCGAATGACGTACTCCAGCTGTTAAGCTGTAGTACCGTCACCTTTACGGACTGTGTGGAACGTGGGCCTGTGTCTGTTGTCTTGTGCTGGTGTTTCCTCCCTCGTGCGCTGTTCGCCCGATGCTGCTGTTGAGCAGGGGAGGTGTTGTCAATGACGCAGCTATGCCGCTTCGAACGAACCGCGGAGTTTTGGAGGAGTGCCAGCTTTGCTGCCGCCGCCGCGTATCGTGTGGGAGCGGGGCAGCGTGGTATGGGCTGCTGTGGTGCACTTTGTTCGCAGTTTTTCCTTGAGATTTGCACTGAACGCTGAAAGCTCACCGCACTGAAGGTGTGAGTGAGTGACGATAAAGGTTGAATATCGTTGAAGCTGCTGCTTGCAAGTATGAGTGTGTCTTGTATTTGATTTGAGGGACACACGTATCCTGATTGTGTCTCGCTATGGGGTTTACAGCAGCAGTAGGCGTTAACAATTTTTGTCATTCTTTGGATGGGTTGCGCTGTAAAAATAGAATGTTTCAAGATGCGAGTATATGCTGTATGCCTCTATACAGAGATAATCTCATCGTATTAATATGAACGTTGGATAAGGGGGTTATTCGATGCGTGTGCATGCCGCTGGCCTCTGTGCAGAGAAAACGTCTCAACGTATTGTAGCAAAGAACCGAGTACTTGCAGATCCCCGATCGTACAAGCGAGCTCGCCACGTGGCGCTCGCGTCGATAGAACATTCGGAAACCATGATAAACATTCGTTTGATGCCCAAAGCACAAGCGTGAAAAGAAAATTGAGTTGTGACTGAGAGACTTGAGACCAGCATGTTGCATCGTCAGATATGATATTGTTGTGTGTTGCATATCGATATTGCGTTGTTGAATCTCGTACGTTTTTCGGCGATTTCAGCTCGGGTGTGGTGATGAAATTCGCGCGCTGAAAGTCATTTCGCTACGTGTACTTTTGTGTGCGCTAGTAGTGGAAAAAGTAAGGACCCTTTCCGTCTGAAGGAAGGCACTTAGGGGCCACGTTCGGACAAGTCAAGGCCGGCTTGGATATGTGCGGTAGTGTACGATGTTGTAGTTGTCACACAATAGCGCACTTGAAATGAATTGCAAGGTTGACGCAGGATGTTTGTTAAGTGAGTTATTTGACGTCCTGTTTAGCGCGTGTGTGTTATTCTGATGCTCGTATACGTATTGCGTACATGTAGCGATGGTGTTATTATCCGTCCGTCGTGAGGTTTTGAAAGTCGTTATTCGTTGTTGGCGGAGGCGTTGTTATCGTGTTAGTTACGCCGTATGTTTCAAGTTATGTTTGTATATCTATCTATTATATATAGTTCGTCTGATGCCCAAAAAACAATACTTTAATCAAGTGATCTTTGATGCCCACTTTATCATAGCAACTTAGAGTGGAGCAAAAGCAAACAAGAAAAATATCATTTTTGTTCTCCCACACATTAAAAGCACACTTCTCCCTACGCCGCAATGCCCGACACCGTCTTCTCACGTCGCAGGCTGGCATACTGTAGTACAACTCGTACGTGCGCCGTGCTTGTCGTCGTGGCCACAGCGATTCGCGGCTGCTCTACGTACGAGTATTGCAGCAGTGCGGTTGTGCTGAGATTGTGTCGTCCATCCTCGCTCTGGTCGCCTACTCGTATCGTATGATACGTACGTCGCCTTCTTTGTCACCGTGCGCGACGAAAGCACCACTGCTTTAGAAACGGACGGGGTCTCTGAAGGCCCCTAAATAACATCCCCTCCTCCTGCCTCTGCTCGTGTTCAAAGCCGTCCCGAGTTCGCGAAGCTTGGTCATGTTGCATGGCCTACTTACCAGGTACCAGGGGTGGTCCTGAGGAAAACAAGCATACATACATTTTCCACCCCATACCAGGTACCAGGTAGCAGGTACCAGAGATCACCAACAACCGTCCTCAAGCCAAGCACAGCCACCACCACCACCACCACCAGCTGAGCACCAGCAGCAGCAGAAACGTGTCGCTGGTGGTGGTGGTGGTTGTGTTTGCAGGTAAAACCAATTCTCGATCACTCTCCAAGGGATGGCAAGAAATAGACCATTTTGTCGAATGCGGCGCAATACTCGTAATGTGATACAGGTATCATACGACCAGGCTAGACTGTGCCGCGAGACACCATCATAGCTCTTCGACGATACATCACGTTCAGAGCGATGCTCAGGTGACATGCTCACGTGGCATTCTCATGAGCCTGCATCATGCTGTCATCATGCTGTCTGTGCACGTACGTACGTATGAAAATTAACTGCGTACGATATATAGGCTGCTGCAGCAGTACGACGACCACACTGCTGCCGTACGTATACCCGGGGACACGATCAGCGCATTCCCGTATTCCCGGGGACAGCAAAATATGTACTGCTGCCTGTGCACGTACATATGAAAAATACGTATGTATAATCGACCACACTGCTGCCGTACGTATGTACCAGGTATACCCGGGGACACGATCAGCGCATATCTGCTTCGCTTATTTTATACTGGTTTTAGTGCGGATTTACGCGCACTGCTATAATACCATGGTACAGAGTACAGTGTCGTACATATCAGATGGTACGTATGGTACGTGCGTTCAATGTGCCTACTGCCGGTCGCCCCGGTGGTCTAACAGGTAGCCACGAAGCCTGTTGGCGTTGGAGGTCGGGGGTTCGATTCTCCTCGTATGGAGATTTTAATTATCAAAATGACACGAACTGTCGAGAGCGCATATTATAGCGTGGGTAAGCACAATTCGACGAAAGTTGACGAGGGAAGAAATTGCTGAAATCTTCTCGAGGTAAAAAGCAAGGCAAGCATCGTAGTGGGGGAGGAGGGAGAAGAGCCTACTTTGTGACCCCGGATCTGAGTTACGACTAGGAAGGAGAGAGAAAGGAAGGGCGAAGATAATAAATGGGATGGACAAAAAAAAAAAAACTGTACGATGTACGTGCGTAACACAGCCAGCAACCAATAATGCTGCAGAGTAGAATTTGTGCCCTGTAATATTTTGCACGAGAAAATCGGTATGAATGCATGCACGAGTCCAAAAATGATCTCGATCATCAGCACAGCCAGTCTCGCGAGCGGTTTTGCAAGACCCTTTCGCGATGACCGCGAGACAGCCGACAACAACAAACAACTTTTTTTTTTTTCCTTTTTTTTAAATCCTCCGGCGGATGGGTAAAAGATAAAGCTTACGCCCTCCACACTTCCACGTCTCACTGCGTGTCGTGTGTCAAATCACCTCGGAAGTATCAGCCTTTGCTACCTACGACTCCGGAGACTTGAGCATGTTGACCCGACACACAACAAACAACGTGCTCTCAGGAAGCAACCAGCCCCCCCTGGCCACATCTATTATAAATATGTTCCATCAAACAACCCGCATTGATTCGGAGTCAATGCCCATCGTTTCTGTTTCCTTCACCATACCTTTGTATTCCTACGAAGTATTACAGTAAGGATATTCGTAGTCAATTTGTTTCCTATGTATTCCTGCATATTATTTTTAATTTGAGCCTCCATTATCTCCATTACTACTTGCTTTAATGGCCCTACCGCCGTGGGGGCGGGAAGGCCTCTTATTCCCTAGTTTTGTATGTTTTACTCGTGTTTTATGAACATTTTGCGTTGTTGAGCGTCGTTATTTTGACGTGTGATTTACGTGATTTTTGTTCGTGCATATGATATTAATGAAGTGTGGAATACGGTATCATTGATTAAGGTCGGTTATCATTCACAAACGACATCAATGTGTTATTTGACGTTATAGAGTTGGTGCTTACTTTTTATCAAAGCTCGTTGAGATATCTACTTTGCGTAGTAACTTGCTTTTGGGGGCATTGTAGACAGTAGAGCACCTGAGTAGAAGAAGAGTACTGACCTTGCTCAGTGAGATGAACTGTTGAAGGATATCATCATGAGTGTGGTGGATTCAAATATATCAGGGGTTTCCATTCGTATCTATAAGAATGCTGATGGAGGATCCGGGGATATGTATGAGTACGAGTAATTACTCGTGTTTGAAATAGAATACAATTCTGTTTACTATAGTAGCCACATTGATAGCATACGAACGAAACATCGAGTTAATTTGAGATTGAACTGCTCGCTTCCCGTACCGTGTCAGCAAGCAGCAGTACCGTATTTAATAGCGGGAAGCGAGAAGAGGCCTCGTACGGAGTAGCCTCATCCCAGTATAAGTTTGGGAAGAGGCCTATTAATAGCACGGTGTGAAGAATACACCGGGCAGATACCTCTCGCGCCACGGCAAGAGTACTGATGGCGCCCTCCCCCGTTACCAGCTTTAAAGCCTCGACCATCCTCGAGGAACCGCTTGCACACGTCGGCAAACAAACTGCAGTCTGTGTCCATTGTGCTGTATACGCGCGTATCGTATGGTCTGTGTGTCGTTGTGGCGGATCGTATGCACGTAGTGTCGTGATGGTGATGTCTTCGTGTCAGGCGTATAGGAGACAGTGTACGTACGTATGGTCTCTGATTGGCTCAAAGTGCGCCAAAATCAGTTGAATGCTAGACAAGGTAGACAAACCCATGTGTACCTGACCATTTCATGCCAAAATCAGGTACGATATGAGGCTGGCCAATGACAGGTGTCCTAGCGTGTGATTTGTACTTGTTTTTAGTTTTGTATCTGTTTTTAGCACCAAAGTGACCAGGTATACCTGATTTTGGGTAAAACCCTACCGTATATGTTTCGTCTTTTTTACAGTAGCAATACTATTTCCGGTATAATAACACCATATCAGTACTCCTTACGGAACAAGACATAAATAGCTCCAGTTCTAATGCTCATATCTCCGCCCGACCAACGTATAGCTTGTTCGCTAGTCTCTATTATCAGGAGGTGTTGGGGCTCTTGGATCTACAAAGGAGCGCGAGGATTGCTGTGTTTGCATCACGAAACGAAAGTGATCTGCAGCAAAATATTTTGTATCGTTTCGGAGCTCCTGTTTGGTATCTACACTCTGCTGTGGCCACGTAGGACGCCACGGACGGTCAAACTAGAGGACCAGGTAGGTTAACCTACTAGTGCACGGCGTCCTCATCGAAAATCGGAGTAAAAACAGTATCAGAAGCCGGAGGAACTGCCATTTTTCATGGTTGTCTTTGGGTACCAGGGGCATGGCGGGTCGTTTTTGAGTGAGAGAGCACTCTTTGTGATGAACAAGGCGTCGGATCGATGCGGCTTCCGAGACACAAATGTTGACCATAACCTACGCTCTCTAAAACTACTAATCGGTTGGAAGTCTGAGCATTATAACAGGAGAAATGGCGTTTTCCGTAGGGAGTCATAAAAAGGGGGAAATCATGCCAGAAATAGTTTTGAAACTAGAAAAAAAACGAAGTTGTTTTTGCAGTGCTCTTTGATTTTTTGCCCGAAGGGGCCTGCCTCTTTATACAATAACAACACATACGAGCTGGTACTGCGCTGCTGCTGTATACAGCACAACTGAACATTTTTACGTGCAGTACCAAAACACAACTTTATGGAACGTGACAGAGTCCAAAAGTATCGGTAAGGGATTCGTAGCGACCCTAGCCAATACACCGAGTACATACCCCGACAGCAAGCAGGCTTACCTGGCGTCTCGCCTCTGCTTCCGTTGCTCTGCAACCCGAACGACGCCGCCACTCTGGCTTCTTTTACCGCACCTCTTTCGGCCTCAAGTGATTGACACACGCTTACTGCTGTCGCCATCATCAGGTGTTTAACTCCTGCAACCGTAAATAATCACAAGGCACAAATAGGATGACGCAAACAGCAGCCTCGTGAGTGGGTGGAGGCGAGCTCTCCCTCCGAGATGGCGGAAGATCATAATTAACGAAAACCACCGAGCATATCGCTGCAGCAGCGGCTCAAGCGATACCTCACGATCAGAGGACCAGATGCATTCTGACATTCAAATACATTCGGTATTGCAGAGAACACCAGCAGTCAAGGGAGCCAGTTTCCTTGAGCTTCTCTCTATTTCCGGGCTTCTACGGCCATAACGCGAATGTATCACCATCGACAATTGAGCGATGCAGGTCATTTGACGTAACATAGGCAGTCATGTGTACTCACCACACTTAGGATGCCGACCTGTACCACCAGTTACAGTATATCGTTGGACGAAGCTGTCTGGGGTAAGTCACATGACCGACTATAAATCACTGGCTATGCTTCGACGAGACGTTGACGTGAAGGACACAGTTTGGCCAACAGTCAGTATGATACAGATTATTCGGCTATGCATTTGGGTTCGCCGTTATCGTCAGTACGTGTACGGCGGAGCCGTAAAACCGTTTGTCATCGGCCATTACTATCGGGTATAAATCCGTGCTTCCCGGCGAAGGTCCGTGGCAGGGGTTTCGGTTGTATAAATATTTCCAACATAATGGAACGAGAACTCCTTTGAGAAACTTCCCGTTGCCAGCAGCAGAACTCCACCCAGCATACGTAAAGACGACAAGTAGTATTGCTGGTGTATTATTTGGGTAATGACAGATCCTCGTCGGCGTGCACGAAGTACCTGTGGGTGGTCGTGGAACCGAAAAGGTACTAAGCCGCGGGGTGAAACAGATGATATTTTGCTCCTATGGAACAAACATGGACAGAAACGTGAGGAAATGAATGAAGTTGACGGGAAAACATTGTGTGCATGTTTAACCCTCCCGGTTCTCCCGACCACATCTTTCTGTCCCCACTATCGTGGCATACGAAACCCCGCGAATGAGGGCGAACTCGCATGGACGGGAGGACGAGCCAAACAGCAAGTTTACGAGACAGTGGAAGAGCGGGTCGTCACGGGAGAGAGAATAACTTAGTGGGTTTAGCGACACCATCAACCGCGACCCTGTACAACGCCATCAAACGCGACCCGGATGTCTTCTGAAAGTCGAACCTCTGGTGAACTGGATCCTGGTTGTCGGGAACTCCGGTATCTGCAGTCCGAGTATGGCATCCGAACGGCTGGCTGATACTCACGTTTTCGACCGTAACCAGGGCCTGGTCGCTATCGATACTCTGAAGAGTATAGGTTCAAAAGTGAGGTGAGCACTTGGTCAATCGCTGCCGATCGAGAGATGAGGTAAGCATCTCTCGGGGGTGTTGCAGGTTGGTTTGACGGTAGCACTTGCGCGCACGCGCGCTGGGCTGGAAGGGTGTCACAGTGGCGGGACGGCGAGGAGGAGAGCGCCTACGCTGTCACCGGGCTATGATCGGGATTCCCGCTTTGCGTCGACGGTAGTTATACGTCGGGCAGGGGTGGGGTTGCCAGGGCGGGCGCTAGGGTACTGAGATGCACCACGGCTGTCCGAACCAGCGTCGCGGGGAGGGTATACATGTCCGCAGGGACGGAAGGGCAAGCTAAACAGCAAGCATTTCGAAGACAGTTAGAAGAACCGGTCGTCACGGAGACACGAGGAACCAGTCGGGTCGGCAGCATCAATCGCGACCCTGTACAACACCATCAACAGCGATCCAGGGGGTCTTCTGGGTGTTGGGAATCTGGCAACCTGGATTCTGGTTGTTGAGAGCTTCAGTATCTGGAGTCCGGGTGTAAGTTCCGGAGGGCTGGCTGATATTCCCCTGCATACCTGGGTCTGATTGCGATTTGAGTTCTGTAGATTTTGGGAGTTTGTCGGTCTATCAATAGCAACTTGGTAGAGTACCTCGGCGGTATTTGGTTGAAGCGTGAGGTGAGCACTTTGTCAATCGCCGCCGATCGGGAGATGAGGTAAGCGTCTCCCGTGCGTGTTGCAAGTAGGTTTGGCGGTAGCACTTCGACGGTGAAAGGTAAGCACCTGTCATGCTATTGTCGAACGGGTCGGCGAAGGTGAGCGCCGTCTCGGGTTCTTGCTGGGGAGAAGGGCCCGTCTCTGTTTTTTGTGTTTTGTGTTACACGTGGTTGTTGGATCGAAAACGTCACCCGGCGGTTGCGACGGTGGAAATGTTCTCCGTGGACGGCGTCGTGGGCGCAGCAAGAACAAGAGTCGAGCAGATAGCTTCATGACGCGCGGGCTTTGAGTGTATAGACACGCCTGGGTCAGGCAGAGTCTTGTGATCAGAGTTAATAAATTCAAATTCATTTCGAATATGGAGTTTGTGCAATTTGAAGAGGCAAGATTGTGGGAGGGAAAAGGGGTTGTAATAAAGTGGAAGGCGTTATGGGAAAGTGTTGTGAAACCTGGACACTTGCTGGCGAGCAGCGAAGCGAACAGCAGAGCAGCACGCAGAGCGCAAGGGGAGGTGCAGCGAGCAGAGGTTTGGTATTGGTTTGAGCGTTTTTTCGGGAAAGATGGGCAACGCAGGCAAGCGACGGGCTCGCTTTGCGGCGAATGACAGCGAGGGAAGGAGAATCGAAGAGGAGAAAGACGGAGAGGGCACCGTCAGCACCGAGGGAGAGGATCTTGGAGCAGGCTCGGGCACGGGCTCCGGCAGCGGCGTAGCTCGAGCCGACGAGCCGCTAGGAAGCAGCGGCAGCAGGCAGACGCCAGCTGAGTAGCTACTGGAAGCCGTTTTGCTGCTCAAAAAAGTCTTGCAACAACAGCCAGCGCAGTAGCAACCAGCACAACAGCCGCTACAGCAGCAGCAACAGCGTTGCCCTGCCCGCCGCCGCCGCCGCCGCCGCCGCCGAGGTACCAGCAGCAGCAGCAGCAGCAGCAGCAGCAGCAGCAGCAGCAGCAGCAGCTGCTGCAGCCACAGCATCTTCTGGGCATGCAGTTCCCAAGATGGTGGCAGGGGGGAGGGCCTCCTTTGCAGCCACCGTGGGGTGGCGTGGGTGGCCCATTTGGGGGCATGGAGCACGTCAGCAGCTTAGAAGCCCGTACCATCTCGGCGGACTCCACCAAGCGAAAAATCAGGATGTGGCAGGAGGCAGAAGCAGCGGCGATGTTTGTGCTCCGAGGTGGTCTGTTTGTGCTGCCAGTTTCGTCCAGCGATTTGTCTCATGTGCTCAGGTTTATCGTCGACACTAACAAGCGGCTCATCGACATGATCACTCCCCCGATAGCAAACGTCGACATAGACGCGTTTTTACCTCCGGTCGAGCCGGGAACAGCGGCAGTGCGACGAGCTTCAGAGGTGCAATTCCAAACGTTCGTCGAAGTTCTGGTGAAAGTGATCCAACAGGGAGCAGCGGAGTCCGCAGGGGGCGTGTCGCAGGGCAGGCGGGACCTTCTAATTGAGCAGTGGCAGAAAATGTCCAAGACTCTCACCGCGTACATGAACACGCATTACAACACACTACTTCCAAGGCAGCAGCAAGTTCGCGGGCGAGTGATTTTCGTGGCCAGCAGAGACATCAACGACTTTTTCGGATTGGTTTTAGACGCCGCGGTTCCGGTGAAGACTGCCTTTCCCAACTCCGCCCCGCCGGAAGGTGAGTGTGCCGGGATAAATGCACCAGCCTTCACGATGCTCCGAGAACTGACATCGCGAGGAAGTTGCAGTTTGCTGGGTCGGATGGAAACATCGCTGGAAGTGCCGAGGCTGGGCGGTACGACGGCGACAGAAACACGGCACAAGAGAAAGGCGAACACAGGAGGGCTCCCACCAGCTACGCGGCCGCGGACGGACGGGGGACCGCGGGCGGGTTGGCCGTTTGTATCGGGCCTGCAGCAGATACGGACACCGGAAGGGACCTGCCATTTCGCGTGGCGGAGGCAACAGTGCGACAGAAGCAACTGCCAATATTCGCATGGCCCTTTCGTTCAGGACGGTACGGGGGCCCCGGGGCTGCCCTGCCCGCCGCCGCCGCCGCCGCCGCCGAGGTACCACCACTAGCATCAGCAGCAGCAGCAGCAGCAGCAGCCACAGCAGCCACAGCAGCTGCAGCAGCAACAACAACAGCAGCAGCCACAGCAACAGCAGCAGCCTCCGGCGGCCGTCGCGAGGTTCAGCTTCTCGCACGGGCAGAACCAGGGGAGAGGTGGCGGATCCCAGGGCAGGCAGGGACCCGGAGCGGGGAGAGGAGGTGGTGGTAATTGACAGGGCGGGCCTCGGCTGATGGCGGGGCCGGACGGCAAGTGGCGCAAGGTGGAGGGCGGAGTTTCGCCGTTCGTGGACACCAGTAAGTCGATGGGACTGACTGGCGCGCCCCAAACGGGATCGGTGTCGCAAGCGGTGTCCGTGGGTGATTCGTGTGACCGTGAATGTGCCGAGTTGGTTCTTGACAGTAGGACAACTTTTACTGAACAGCATAGCAGTACGAAAAGTAGCAACGCTAGGCATGATTGTTGTCAGTTGCCGGAATTGACGGGTAACGAGTCGGAACAGAGTGGCGGTAGGATCACACTGCGTTGCCAGGAGCAAGGTGAGTTGCCGAACCCTGGTAGTTTCGAGCCGAAATTCAATCACACGGTACATAACTACTGTGGGCATGGCCAGTCGCCTGTCCGTGATGGTCCCGAGTTGGGACTGTCTAAAAACAATAACGCAAGACAGAATTACTGTGGGCATGGCCAGTTGCCTGCCCTTGATCGTTCCGAGTCGGAACAGGATAGCAGTAAATCTAGACAGCGTTACCAAGGTCATGGCCAGTTGTCTGGCCTTGGGCGTGCCCAGTCGGCGCAAGGCTTGCGAGAGTACTCAAAAGCACCGCAGGGGCGGCATGGTCACGGCCAGTTGCCGGATCATGAGTCCCGGTCGGAAAATAAATTCCAGAGTCATGGCCAGTTGCCTGACGTTGGTCGTGTCCAGTCGACGCAAGGCTGGCGAGAGTCCTCAAAGGCAACCAACTTAAGCAAGTACGCAAAAGAAAAATATGTGCCCGAGTCGGGGCGACAAGTAGCTCCTTCAGATGGAGAAGAAGCGTACTACACTCAAGTTCAGACATGCAATGTAACCAACAATGGCAACAGCAGACAAGCAAAAATCGCTGAGCTGAACGAAAAATGGAATCAAACAAAAGCGTTGATGGCCGCCAAAACCTACGACCTTGCTAGAACGAAACGAACCATTCGAGAGATGGCAGAAATAGGCACAGAGCTGTTACATGTACGCGATGGTAGCGTGGGAGACGTGGCTGTTGGAATCGGAGGCACCTTGGTGTCACCTCCTTTCTCTCAGTCAAGTGGAACACTATTTTGGGGATATTAAAGGCTTCCCAGCAAAAACGGAGCTCGTAGACATTATCAAGAATGGCGTCCCGGTGAAAACATCTGTTACGGACCTCGACCCAACTAGAGCAATACAGTATGGAAATCACAGCACCGTGGCAGAACACATGGACCTAGTTTGGGAAAACTGTATGAAGATGTTAGACGAAATCGAGTGCGAGTGTTTGACAGAGAATCGGCTGCCTCATTAAAAGGGCTACGGGTGGCCACCTCTGGGGGCGGTGGTCACACACAAGGTCAGAATCATTAACGACTACTCGTTTGAGGCCGGAGCGGCCAGGGGGGAGAAGGGGGGATTAAACAGAGACACACAGACCGAAGAGGTTCCAAAATGTCTCTGTGGTGACGCCCTCCCCGCACTTCTAAAAGCTCTTACAGACCTTCGAATAAGGTTCCCACACCGCCGTATACTTGTGGCAAAGGCAGACGTAACGGACGCTTTCAGGAATGTTAGAATTGCACCGCACCAGGCACAGAACTTTTGTTATGTGATAGACGACGTTTTGGTAACGGATTTCAGACTCACTTTTGGATGGGCAGCCTCGCCAGGGTACTGGGGCCTCATGGCCGCAGCGGCCGAACACGCCCACTGTAACACTACGGTAAATAGCGCCGTTATCCTACCAGAAGGAAAGGCCATGATGTCGCACGTCAAAATCGTGAAGCCGTGGGAGACCGGAAGTCCAACCCGGATTCCAACCGGAGTAAGAGTTAACGCCCCGCGAAGGGGCGGGCCGAACGAACCGTTTTTAACGTCCGTCTACGTGGATGATTTCATTATGGCCAGCGTGCAGCTCAACGCCTCAGGTCAGACAGCCCCAATAGCGTCGGCTTCTCTTGCATCAGATAACGTAAGATTATTTGGACCAGGCGAAAAAGGTGAAACTCCAATCCTTGCCCCGAAGAAGAGCACAAATTGGAACTCAACCGTAGATGCTCTCGGTTTTACCATCAACACCCACACCATGCGAATCTCTGTCACTAAGGAAAGGATAGAAGCGATTAGACTACTCCTAGAACTTGAGTGGCCGAGTAGCAAAACGCATGCAGGCGCGCAGGCCGTTCTCAGCATGGCCGGCAAATTATGGAACCTCATGTATGTAATCAGAGCGGGACGATATTTTGTCTGGCAGCTTTTACGTTTGACCGATCTTCACAAAATAGCTAAGTCGAAAAAACGGACGCGGAAACTAGTTAAACTGGTATTGCCTTCTGGAAGTGGGCAATCGACCACAACTTGGTTAACGCCGGTGAGTCGCTTGGAGCACCTTTTTACGCACACGTACAACGAACTACCTCACGCCGTTACTATTCAGACGCAAGCTTTACTGCAGTCGGGGGGTTTTGCCCAGAGCTCCAGGTGTATTGGAGATACGATCTAAACCACGGGCTGTCCGAGCTTCTGCGAAAACATGTGGTAACGAAGGGCGAGCACGCAATAACGATCAACTTGCTCGAACTCTGTGGCATGGTAATGACAGCGTACGTGACACAAGTCCTTTTGAACGACAGGCCGAAAACACCAGGAGATCCAGTACTGTTGAGAGGAGACAACGTGGCAGCAGTGTCGTGGATTAACAGATGTGGAGGATCACGTAACAGACGAGCGGCCCTAGCCATGAGATTATTGCGTAGACTGGAAATCGCGAGCGGTTGGACCCATGACGCAAAACACATTCCAGGTGTGCAGAATGTGGTGGCTGACGGCATTTCCAGATGGCCAAAAGAACAGATCGCGCGCAACCTGCACACACTCGTTCACGGGAAATGGAGAGAGCAAAGTATAGGGCAGAGCGGGTGCGAATTTTTCGAGACCATTCTACAGCCCAATTTTCCCACAGAGTACATGGATGACGTGGTATGGGATGCGATGACACGAACTGCAGACTTCTCAAACCCCTCCGAGCAGGATCATACGCGGGAGAAGGAGGGAATGAGGACGAGGCGAAAATATTGGTGGAGACCCTAGCGTTGGCCTCGGTGGGTGGAGGCACGCAAAAGGTGTACTGGAATCAATGGCAAACGTGGTGCCGTCTGAGGGCGATAGAAGAAAAGGGGGCGTGGCTGTTGGAAAGGGACGGAGTCGATGCGGCAGTTAAAGAGCTGACGAAATTCATGGCGTTGCAATGCTTTAGCTTCAAAAACCAGAGTCAGACGGTTCGAGGGTATCTAGCCGCGATCAAGTATTTCCACAGAATGTTTGAGGGTTGGGAATTGCCCACGTCGCACTGCATGGTGACAGCAGTAGGAAAAGGGATCGACAGAGCACACGGAAAGTCGGAGGTACGCCCCAAGGTGAGGAAAACTTTGTCGTGGGAACTGTTTGCCAAGGAGAGGGGGTGCGTAGCCGGTGTAGAGACCGAAGGGTGGGTAGTGTGGTGCGGTTTCGCTTTGTCGTTCCATCTATTGTGCAGAGCCTCGGAAATTTGGGCTTTTGGTAATGGCTTGGTACACCCGGACTTTTGTCTGACGAGAAGGGACTTGGAATTTTTTTGCGGGAGCGTCACAACTGGTGTGGGATGACAGGCGCATAGCGGACAGAGTAGAAGTGAAGTTCCGCGCGTCCAAGTCAGACAACAAGAGGTTTGGGGCAACCGTTACCAGGACGAGCGTAACGGTAGGGAAGGACCAAGCGACGAGAGGTGTAAGGGGTTACGGGGCTCTGGAAACTATTTTGGATCTGCTGGACCTGTACCCCGAGTTGAGCGGGTCAGCACCGCTCATGCAGACACGCACGGCAAGCGGGTGGAACGTTATCACGCGCGCGGTAGCGACGAAGGCCTTGAGGCGGATGGTTAGTAGTTTGGGTAGAGACCCGGCGCAGTACGCCTTGCACTCAGGTAGGATTGGTGGGGCCACGCAGCTGGCGGCACAAGGTGCATCGGACATTCAAATCCAAAGGGCGGGGAGATGGAAGTCCCTGGCGTTCATGGTTTACGTAAGAGCGGGAGTGGAGGGGGCAGAGTTTGTGTCAGAAGCTCTAACAAGGTAAAGCGGGAAGAGGAGTGAGAAGGTGAGCTTTAGACGTAATCGGGCTTGCCCAGTGGAGAAAAGTGTGGCCAGGGTTTCCGTTTTTTCTCGGCGGTACGGGGCCGAAACGTAAACGTAGCGGGTTAGCCCGAAGGGGTTTTTCTGTGTTTAGTTTTCTGGGAGCAGGGTATCCCATTGTACCATGTGGGTGCCGTCTAGGCATCATTTTTACTGCGTAAAATAATTCCACAATTCTTGAGCCTATAATACAACAAATTAATATATTCAAATTCATTTCGAATATGGAGTTTGTGCAATTTTGAAGTGGCAAGAATGTGGGAGGGAAAAGGGGTTGTAATAAAGTGGAAGGCGTTATGGGAAAGTGCTGTGAAAGCTGGACACTTGCTGGCGAGCAGCGAAGCGAACAGCAGAGCAGCACGCAGAGCGCAAGGGGAGGTGCAGCGAGCAGAGGTTTGGTATTGGTTTGAGCGTTTTTTCAAAAAAATCTATGTTGCGGTCTGCTTCGTGGATTCTGCTCGACGGTGACAGTCCCACGACTTCAAATCTGCGGTATACAGCTATGCGTATGTATGCGCCAAATCGTGCCGACCAGTAAAGTCCATTGCCATTTCTCTTCCACCATCTTCGTCTAATTTTTACCAGCGGTGAGACATTGCGTTCTCTATGATCCAGGAGAAGAGCGTAGGACGCCGCCGGCAATATATCGCCCCCTAGACCATGGATCCACCTTATGCCTTCGAGGCCGTCATCTTCACTCGTTGGCTTTATCCGACACGAAGCGGGTTGGCCGTGGGCTGAGTCTATGTTGATATCGTAGGTCTATCGTGCTGCAAATAGGCGCTGTCGATTTCCTTCGTTCAATCTTCCACATTTTTGTGACAAACCTAAATACTCGAAATCAGACATCAAAACCCATAAATGGTTACGAGTACATACACTTGTGGAATATAAGCACGCCAACCCGTTTCCTTGGCCGTGCAATAACAAAATACTACTACTGCTGCTGTACGTACTGTGCTGCTGTATACTACAATATACTGTTGAAGTGGGTGGGTGGATGTCGGTGGGTCGGTTGGTACGTATTTCGTACCTGTTCGTGGTGGTCGGACCTATTTTTTTTTCTGCTACAAGGGCTCCGCATGGATGCCGGCAGATAGTGCGTTAATTTATTTTACCTGATCTGTGACTTGCGCTACGAGTATAGATAGGGTGGGTGTCGGTGGGTCGGTTGGCACGTGGATGACTGCCTTCGTACCTGTTCGTGGTGGTCGGCCCCATTTTTTTTTCTGCTACAAGGGCTCCGCATGGATGCCGGCAGATAGTGCGTTAATTTAATTCACCTGATCTGTGAATTGCGCTACGAGTATAGATAGGGTGTGGATTGTAGCCCAGTTCCAGTTATTCTTTGAACTGTTTCGCTATTATACCGCTCCCGCCCTATCATACCATCTGTGGTGGCATAGTTCGGCAGGGTACCACTACATTATTTATAAGCCCCTCTCCCCTCTCTGCTGCCGAACCACTGCTGGACGTATCATGCGGTAAGACGGTGTGGTTGCTGTACAATATCCGTAGCATCCGCCGCCCACTACTACTACTACTATACTACTACCACTACTACTGCTGTACGTACTGCTGCTGTACGTACTGCTGTGCTGCTGTGATTCACACTACTGTAACATGTTGTAGTGGATGGGTGTACCTGTTGCTGCACTGCTACTATACAACTACTACTACTATTACTACTACTAACACTACTACTACTATAATATACTACTACTGCTACTACCATAATATACTACTACTGCTACTACTATAATATACTACTACTGCTGTACGTACGTGCTATATTGTTACTGCTACTACTTACTGCTGTACGTACTCTACTGTGGTGCTGTACAACTGAAATCACACTACTGTTTGTTGTTGCAGTGAGTGGGTGGATCGGCTTTGTATTGTTTGTCGGCTTAAAGGGCTCCGCCTGGATGCCGGCATAACATAGTGTGCCACTTTACCTAATCGGTGGATTGCGTTTAACAGTTATCGGATGTGGATTGTGGACCAGGTTACAAGGGCTCCCGCATGGTTGCGGATATGCCCGGCACCCATGCTTCGGATAGGACAATTACCTGTACATCAGTTTATTTGTACCATCCTTATTATATCACGACAATGTGATGGCGCCTCGCATCGTATTTCGATATCTGCTGCCCACGCAGATATCTGACGCCTGCAGAACTCAAGGCCAATGCCAAGGTGTTGCAGGAAGAAGAGGGACTGCTTGCGTGCTTTAAAATATTATACTAGGGAATAAGAGGCCCCCCCGCCCCCACGGCGGTAGGGCCACAAGTGTGAGCGGCTCGTATAAAATAATACTCAATAGGAAGGAGCGCTACTTTTATTTCCGTTGTTTTATTATTTCGGGTGCTTACTATGAGTTATRAACGTTGAAGTCATGCTACACATTGTCGGATGTCAAGAATATTGGGGTTATTTGGGCAAACAATATCGAAGGATTGCTGTTTCTAGTCTCAAGGCAGGATAACCATCATAAAGTAGCAGCTTGCAAACAAGGAAATTATATGGAGAGGGGGTTGTCGCTCGATGCTTCCTCGGAAGTCAACGGGGAGGAGGTTGAAGGTGTAGGGCTAATTGAACACGTGAGGTGGGCACCTGGTTTTCGTAGTATTCGGCGGTTGCAAATCGCCGTTTTAGGTGTGGACTTATTGGGGCCTGGGTGAATCATGTTGGCACACAGCAGCAGTAATTTTCCAGGGTTCTTTACGGTTAACCGTCCGTGCACGGTGCGATTTTTTGTTTCGAAAATCCTACGGTCCGGTTCGGTGCGGTTTTTATAAAGCAAAACTATTGGGGTGCGGTTTGGTTTTTTCATGTATCCTACGGTGCGGTTCGGTGTGGTTTCTAGAAATCAGGAATCCTATGGTGCTGTTCGGTGCGGTTTTCAGAAATCGGGAATCTTATGGTGCGGTTCGGTGCTGTTTTCAGATTTTGAAAACCTTACGGTGCGGTTCGTTTTTGCCATGCATCCTACGGTGCGGTTCGGTGCGGTTTTCAGAAATCGGTAATTGTACGGTGCGGTTCGGTGCGGTTTTCAGATGCCGTGAACCCTACGGTGCGGTTTGTTTATATTTTTTTTCCTACGGTGCGGGTTGGTGCGGTTTTCCGAAATCGCAAAACCTACGGTGCGGTGCGGTGCGGTTTTCAAGAGGGCAAAAAGGAAAACCGGACCGTAAAGAACCCTGTAATTTTCACTATTCATAATAAGGCTACGTACACATTGTCGGGTGACAAAAATGAAATACTACTGTAATAAAACCTGGTATGCCATTTACAATATACCTACCAGTATAAGTCAAATAATGGATGGAAAGACGAACAGTTGAGACATACCCATAGATCCCCTTGTCCCCCATTTTGCGCATATATATACTTGCATGGTTTTGATGAGTCGCTTAGTGTTCCATGCGTGAATCATCATATAATGCAGCAACCCCGTGATCGCGCGCGCATGCAAGAGAAAAATAACAAAAAAGTAAAATGATAACAGAGTGGAACATAGGGGAAGAAATATTATTACAATAATTCGTAGCATGAACACAACCGAAGATAAAAGAGCTGCCAAACAGTTAGACTTTGCGCATACTCGTAGGTTTCCTTTGTTTCCGTGGATTTCTGCTTTCGGGAATGTTATGAGTGGTCAACGCTGAAGCTCATGCTGCACATTGTCGGATGGCAAATATGATAATGATAATAATGATAATATTTAATACGCTGAAGAAGACAGGAGAAGACAAAACTGTCAATCGAATAACTCCGGAATTAAAGAAGAGTAAACAACGTCGACAGCTCTAGCACAAAGCGTGTAGGGTCAAAGCTATCCTCGGTTCTCAGTATTATACGTCGTAATGTCGGCGGATTTCTGAACTCTAGATAAAGGCCAACATACGAGTATGAGCATCCCGTGCATGAACACATCCCTGCGTAAATATAAACGATCTTGCTCAACGACTGGCCTTGGCTAGGGTGAACAGTCACCGTCGCCAGTGTACGAGAGAGTGCTGTGCTGACTACAATTAGTTTTGGGTGTAGTCTATTAATTGGAATTGCCCAACCAAATTATTTTGATTGAAGTATCTTTATTTGAATGGTCCGCGTAATTAATTTTGGATGCTGCCTACCAATTGGAATTGTCCAGACAATTGATTTTGGGTGCTGTCAATTAATTGGAATTGCCTGCACAATTATTTGGACCATTCCCATTACATTAGTCTAGTGTGGCTACAACTGATTTCGGATGCTGTCTATTAATTGGATTTGCCCTACCAAATGATTTCGATTGAAGGATACTATTTGAAATTGTCGGGGCAACTGATTTTTGGTGCTGCCTACTAATTGGAATTGTGCCTACAATTGATGTCGGGTGCTGGCTATTAATTGGAATTGCCGAGAAACTTGATTTTAAATGCTATCTATTAAATGCAATTGTCCAACTAAATGATTTCGAGTGATTTCTATTAATTGGAATTGCCCAGTCAAAATATTTGAGTGAGATCTATCCGTCAGATTTGTATAGCCAATTCTTTTCGAGTGTTGTCTACCAATTGAAACTGTCCAACCAAATGATTTCAAGTACGGTCTATTAATTGGAATTGTCGAGGTCAGAAAAAAAATCGAACACTAACAATTGGAAGGTCAGGACAAAGCCCATTGATCCAACCAACATTTAATTTGGAAAGTCAGCACAGAAACCTATTGACCAAACCACTCCTATCGATAGGCAAGACCTGAAACTAACTGTTGAAAAGATTCAAGTGGAAGGTCAGGGCAGAAATCTATTGATCCGACCATTCCTATTCATGGAAAGGAACAGAACGAAATTATTGAAACACTTCCAATTGGAAGGTGAGAGCGGAAACGGTTTGATTGAACCATTCCAATTGTGAGACAAGACCAGAAAATAATAGTTGAAACAATATCTATTGGACGGCCAGGACACAAACCTATTGGCCGAACCATTCCTATTAATAGATGCACCACAAAAGCAGTATCTCGACCAATTCCATTTAAATGGACTTCCGGAAGATCTATCGTAAAAGCAATAGTCCATTGTGGGTAGGTCCCATATCCTATTGAAGAAGTAATAGAGTATTGGAGTCTCCGGAGCGAACAAATTGCAGGAGACAATGCCAGTTAATTAACAGAGCTCTAAAGCAATTACCTAAGCAATTCCAATTAGTAGGTGGACTACAATATGTTGTTGTCTTTGTAATTCCAAGTGCGGCAATATGGTAAAAATCAATTGTCCGCCTCATTTCATTTAATAGACTTTTCGGTGGGTCTATTGTAGGCGCAATAGTCTATTGCGATGCCTATTGTCCAAGGCTTAAGCAGAAAAGGCATGTAAAAACGTTTTCCTAGTGATTAATCGGCCGCCAAACATTTTGTCCGATATATTTAATCTAATGGGCAGCCTCCGAAATATGTTGTCTGGTCGATGCCATTTAATAGACTGCTTCATGAATCAGTCGGTCCGGCAATTCCAATTGCTAGACAGCCTCACGAATCGTTTGCCTTTGCAACTTTAAGGAATAGCTTCCTCATGCATACATACATTGATGTGTCAAATTTCAATTGCAGCGTCCGGAATCAATTGACCGGTAACATAATATTGTCTATTAAATAGAAATGCATGATTGTCTGGGCAATTTATTTCGAACCCTGCCAAATAAATGAAATTGCCAGGACAATTATTTAGAAAGATGCCTATTAAATGGAATTGCCCGCGCAATTAATTTAGAAGGATGTCAATTAAATGGAATTGCCAGCACAATTGCAATTCCATTTACGCCAATTAAATGGAATTGCCAGCATAATTTATTTGGGAGGATGTCAATTAAATGGAATTGCCAGCACAATTTATTTGAGAGGATGTCAATTGATTGGAATTGCCAACACAGTTTATTTAGAGGGGTGTCAATTGAATAGAATTGCCAGCACAATTTATTTAGGAGAATATAAGTTAAATGGAATTGCCAGCACCATTGGCATCGAAAATATTCTGCAATTGTCCATTAGCGTTACAATAGAATGGTATATTATATTTCAATATACTACGGGTTCACCAATGGGATTTCGTTGGTAACTGGTAATAGCAACTACTTCAACCATTAATGTAGATGGGTGTATATTAGCATAAATTGGGTTGACGATAGGGCCTGGTGGGTGTCTGTTAATAGAAAAACTGTCTCTACCATAGAGCTCAATGCGTTCCAATTAATTGGAATTGGCGACAACAATTGCCAGTCAATTGTAATAGGAAACTATTAATAGATAATTAGACTATTGCCTATTGTCCAGGGTGTGGTATATATGCTCGTATACCTGCACATGCATAGGAAGTGCCCGGTAACACACATTGTCTTGCTCTTGAAGCCGGGTCGTGGATACCAAACAACAACTCATATCATATAATACGTCAAGTATACTCGTACGTATATACGACGCGAATACGTAGTTGATACCAGATTCGTACATACCAGACACCACACATACAATACATACGTCAACTCGACACTGTCTGCTGTGATACATCATCAGTACGTATACGAGTACCATCACCAGTGTGGCACGGGAGAGTGCTCTGTCGTATGTATATGAACTCGTATACTCGTACCTGCACATACATAGGAAGTGCCCGGTAACATCTTGTCGGAGATCACCGTAGCGATCTCCCATGCAAATATCACAAAGTCACCCTGTTCATAAGATCTCTGGTAAGTAGGCCCATGCAACATGACCAAGCTTCGCGAACTCGGGACGGCTTTGAACACGAGCAGAAGCGGGAGGAGGGGATGTTATCTAGGGGCCTTCAGAGACCCCGTCCGTTTCTAAAGCAGTGGTGCTTTCGTCGCGCACGGTGACCAGAAGGCGACGTACGTATCATACGATACGAGTACGACCAGAGCGAGGATGAACGATACAATCTCAGCAAAGGTTAAAAATAGCAACTGCACTGCTGCATGCAATACTCGTACGTAGAGCAGATGCAGATCGCTGTGGCCACGACGACAAGCACGGCGCACGTACGAGTTGTACTACAGTATGCCAGCCTGCAACGTAAGAAGACGGTGCCGGGCATGCCGGCGTAGGGAGAAGCGTGCGTTTTGAACGTGTTTATTTTTTTTAAAACACAATAATTGAATCAAGTGATCTTTGATGCCCACTTTATCATAGCAACTAAGAGTGGAGCAAAAGCAAACAAAAAAATATATATATTTTTCCTCCCGCACATTCAAAGCACGCTTCTTCCTACGCCGGAATGCCCGGCACCGTCTTCTTACCTCGCAGGCTGGCATACTGCTGTAGTACAACTCGTACGTGCGCCGTGCTTGTCGTGGCCACAGCGATCCGCGGCTGCTCTACGTATGAGTATTGCAGCAGTGCGGTTGCTACTTTTAATATTTGCTGAGATTGTATCGTCCATCCTCGCTCTGGTCCCCTACTCGTATCGTATGATACGTACGTCGCCTTCTGTCACCGTGCGCGACAAAAGCACCACTGCTTTAGAAACGGACGGGCTCTCTGAAGGCCCCTAAATAACATCCCCTCCTCCTATCTCTGCTCGTGTTCAAAGCTGTCCCGAGTTCGTGAAGCTTGGTCATGTTGCATGGCCTATTTACCAGGTACCAGGGGTGGTCCTGAGGAAAACAAGCACTCGTACGTATTACACCCCATACCAGGTACCAGGTAGCAGGTACCAGAGAGCACCAACAACCGTCCTCAAGTCAAGCACCGCCACCACCACCACCACCACCACCACCACCACCAGCTGAGCACCAGCAGCAAGCAGCACAAACGTGTCGCTGGTGGTGGTGGTGATGGTTGTGTTTGCTGGTTTACAACTGAACAAATCTCGATCACTCTCCAATGGATGGCAAGAAATACACAATTTTGTCGAACGCGGCGCCATACTCGTAATGTGATACCAGATACAGTATACCAGGCTAGACCGTGCCGCGAGACACCATCATAGCTCTTCGACGATACATCACGTTCAAAGCAGGTGACATGCTCATGTGATATTCTCATGAGCCTGCATCATGCTGTCATCATGCTGTCTGTGCACGTACGTACGTACGTACATACAATATGCCTGTTGTATCATATAAGTACGTACGAAAAATGTGTTGATTACGTACTAGTAGTAGGCTGCTGCAGCAGTGCGACGATCACACTGCTGCCGTACGTATACCCGGGGACACGATCAGCGCATTCCCGTATTTCCGGGGACACAATGAACCCCTCCCAGCCTCCCAGGGGGGGGAGGGATAATATGTCATCCCCCAGCAAAACAGTTACTGCTGCCTGTGCACGTATGAAAAGTGCTTATGTATATACGGACGTACAAATCAACTGTTTTATCCACTACCATGGCAGTGCTCGTAAATCCGCCCTGAAGGGCGGATTTATGAGATCTGCCTCGCTTTTTTTAGACTGTTTTTAGTGCGGATTTACGCGCGCTGCCATAATACCATGGTACAGAGTACAGTGTCGTATGTATCAGCTGGTACGTATGACACGTGCGTTCAATGTGCCTACTGTACGACGTACGTACGTAGCACAGCCAGCAATCAATGCTGCAGAGTAGTAGTTGTGCCCTATCGTAATATTTTTCACGAAAAAATCGGTATGCATGCATGCACGAGCCAAATGATCTCGACCATCAGTACAGCCAGTCTCGCGAGCAATTTTGCAAGCCCCTTTCGCGATGACCGCGAGACAGCCGATAACAACAAACAACGTGCTCTCAGGAAGCAGCCAGCCCCCACTGGCCACATCTACTCGTATTGTAAATATGTTTTTCATCAAACAACCCGCATTGATTCGGAGTCAATCCCCATATTATTATTATCTTTGCCATCCGACAGCATAATCCCCATCGTTTCTATTTCCTTCACCATATATTTGTATATTTATATTAAGAATATTCGTAGTCAATTTGTTTCCTATTTATACCTACATATTATTTTTAATTTGAGCCTCTATCATCTCCATTACTACTTGCTTTAATGGCGCTACCGCCGTGGGGGCGGGAGGGCCTCTTGTTCCTTAGCTACTGTAGTTTGATGTTATAGAGTTGGTGCTTACTTTTTATCAAAGCTCGTTGAGATATCTACTTTGAGTAGTAACTTGCTTTTGGGGGCATTGTAGACAGTAGAGCACCAGAGCAGTAGGTACTGACCTTGTTTAGTGCGATCAACCGTTGAAGGATATCATCATGAGTGTGGTGGATTCAAACATATCAGGGGTTTCCATTCGTATCTTAAGGATGCTGATGGAGGACCGGGGATATGTACGAGTACGAGTAGTTACTCGTTTGAAATATAATACAACTCTGTTTACCTATCTAGCACCTGGGATTGGTGCCTGGTCAGGCCCCCTTCTGGGGTTTCCATTCGTATCTATAAGGATGCTGATGGGGGACCGGGGATATGTTCGAGTACGAGTAGTTACTCGTTTGAAATATAATACAACTCTGTTTACCTATCTAGCACCTGGGATTGGTGCTTTGGTCAGGCCCCCTTCTGGGCTAGAAGGGGGATAGCCTCTGATCATAAGACCTTGCCTGACCCCGGCGTGTCTATAGCCTTCAGAGACCCCGTCCGTTTCTAAAGCAGTGGTGCTTTCATCGCGCACGGTGACAGAAGACGACGTACGTATCATACGATACGAGTAGATGACCAGAGCGAAGATGGACGATACAATCTTAGCAAAGATTAAAAGTAGCAACGGCACTGCTGCAATACTCGTACGTAGAGCAGCCGCGAATCGCTGTGGCCACGACGACAAGCACGGCGCACGTACGAGTTGTACTACAGTATGCCAGCCTGCGACGTAAGAAGACGGTGCCGGGCATGCCGGCGTAGGGAGAAGCGTGCTTTGAATGTGTGGGGAAAAAAAAGGATATTTTTTTTGTTTGCTTTTGCTCCACTCCAAGTTGCTATGATAAAGTGGGCATCAAAGATTACTTGATTAAACTATTGTTTTTTGGGCATCAGACGAACTATATATAACAGATAGATGGAGTAGGTGTATTTTGCTAAGGCAAGATTGTTGGAGGGGGGAGGGGTCGTGATACGAAACACGGTGAAAAGCTTTGAGGGAAGGGTCTTCGGGAGTTTAACACTTGTTGGTGCGCAGGGAAGCGAACTGAAGAGCAGCACGCAGAGCGCAAGGGAAGGTGCAGCGAGCATAGGCATTGGTACTCAGGTTTGATTATGTTTCCCCACCATCCCACCCTAACATTCAAGAGAGGGGGGGGGGGGGGGGGGAGCATAAGTTTTTTTTTCCTTCTTAGTGTAACATAGTTAGCAGAAACGTGCAGCAGTGTTTTCCCGTTTCTCTTCGGTGGCTACATACGCGGCCGAAACGGTCAACGTAGCGGGCTTGCCGAAGGGTGTTTATCTGCCGTTAGTTGTTTGGGCATCGTATCCCATTGTACCATGTGGGTGCCTTTCTAGCATCATTTTACTGTGTAAAATTTATATGCTACACATTCTTGAGCCAAAAAAACAAAATGGCATTTTTCACAGACCGCAAACATCCACAAGGCTTATTTATGTTGTGCCGCCGAGTCCAAGGCGAAGGTTCCACCCCCGGGTTGCAGCTTTTTCAAGACAAGACTTCGCAGTTTATGTATTGTCTCCAATATGCTGCTTCGCCACACGCGGGGGGGCTAGTCTTTATGCGTCCACCTTCGCCACGTTAACAAAAGGCATAGCAGAAAGATGGGGCAAGGTGAAGCGCGAACCTATTACCGTGCACGAGGACCAAACTAGAGTCACTTGCACATTTTCTGGAGTCGCGATAGTACGGCGCTGCTTGCACATCGATAAGATTCAACTTCGTGAAAACGGTGTGATCGTTTTCGAATTGAAGCTTCCTATTTTTTGTTTCCTTCTTTATTTTTCACTTTCGTGGTTGACGATATAAAATAGTCGGAGCAGCCTCACAACGATGCGCCGTATGCATAGCGTCTCATTTTAGATACTGAGACAGCGCATATTCTGCTGGTGGAATGCATCGTCGATCTTCCTCGTCAGGCGTGAAAATGCCGCTGTTGCGTTCAGTCTCGCGCCCTTGACGCCCTTGCGAAAATCACCACTTACCTGGAGGACGGGTTTTGTTGTGTTGGGAATATCCGCCCCTTTCTCGAAGACAATGCGGCAGTACCAAGAATCGATAGGCGAAAACATGAACATTTTTTCTAATGATATGTTGTACGCGGCTGAGGTTGCCTGGATTAAGTGTTTTTTAGGAGTGTCAACGCCCTTGCGTTGTGACCTGCATGCCCAATACGTCGAGCCATGATACACTGTTTTCCGGTAGGGAATCCGTTTTCAATACGCTGTTTTTCGGTAGCGGGTCCGTTTTCACTAAATGTTGGTTTGCATCATCCCCCTCCCCCCCCTCCCCGATCAGATGTCAAAACACCAGGGGGAAAACAAAGTTTCACGCTTTGTCAATCAAGCCTAAGGAAAGGCACATATCAGTAGAAGCGCAACGAAGTACCACCTGTCTCGCAATCGAGCGATGATGGTAGTCATATATGGCTTGCTGAAGATGCAACATATGTACACGAACATATTCCTTTTTTTCCGAATCAGAAAAGGATCACGACCAACTCTGAAGCGTTCCATTTGGCACGTATCGGACCAAAAAATCGGGTATTTTCAACTGGCTATAGCTTTTTCCTTTTCAGATTTTTCCGGGTGTACATATATTTAATACCATGGATATGTATAGCTAAAGCTAGCCCCTGCCTTCCCCGCAGCCACGTAATGTCCACTATAACGCGTCATAGGTCCCTCACCTGTTCAAGAAGGCTGCTGGAGCTCAAGTGCAGTATACATTTTGCGCACGTTTCTTGGTTGTAAACTTCCCACACCAGTCCCTCTTTTCCAGGTCGTCCCTTGCCCTTCGAGTATACGGAAAGCAGTACCTTCAGGCCGCCAATGTCTATCCCCTGAATAAGCGTGACAATAATACATTTGAAAAAACGCCCAGCGTTGAGACGTTGAGCATTAAGCGCACAGATACCACAACGGGAGGGCTGGCATGCAATAGGCAAGAGTTACGTACAGCAGTATCGTAGTCGACGCATGCTACGATAAAGATGCACCATGAGGCTCCTCACTTGAGGAGGTCTATACTAATACTAAGTCAAAAACTGACTTTGGAGGAAAACAAAAGTTCTACCCGATCAACAATCCTATGGGCTAGGTGTGCAACGAACCCTATTGCAACACACACTGATGGAATTCCGACGATGTTGGGTTAAGGAGCCCCCGTCATCCAGAAAAAAAAATAATCAAAGAATGTTCGACAACAATCAAACTTTTAAATATTGCTAGTCGGTGCCGAAAAATAAACAACTCCATTAAAAGCGCGACAGCAAGTACTGGCGCTCCATGTCTCACCTCAGATGTAATAAGATCCCCCACAGTATCTCCAGGAATGAAAATGAGGGGCTGCCCTTGGGGCCTTTGGGGTGACGGACGATCGGACGAATCCAACTCGTTGTACGCTACCAACCACGGTTTGTTCTCTGTGAATAAGAACTGCACAGAGGGCAACAAACAGTGGAACAGCGACCAATTCCAGTAAGAGATGACCCGGACAATGAGTTCATAATTGGCATAAATCCACGCGGTATAAACAAAAGGCTCCAACTCCGTGAGCACTGGTAAAAGATACCTGGTAAGCCCATAACATGTTTACCGCTCTGGTATCCTGCGCTTAGTGTCGCCACAACGATATACGTTTAGATGTATGTATACGTCTAAAAAATGCCGAGAACAAAAGTAACAGGAGTTAGAGTCTACAGCGCACAGCAACAAAAAATGTATCCTGACTATTCCCGGCATTTTATCTTTAGATGTATGTATACGTGTAAAAAATGCCGAGAACGAAAGTAATAGGAGTTAGAGTCTACAGCGCACAGCAACAAAAAATGTATCCTGACTATTCCCGGCATTTTATCTGAGCAGCCACAAAAAATGAGGGATACATCAAACATCAGAGCTGCAGTGGTGAACTGCCTATCATATAAATGTCACACAGCATTTATAACCCAGAGAAAAGCTTCCTGCAAACGTGGTCCTTGTCTCGAACCACTACACGCCTCAACTCCGTTTGACCTTTATGCAGCGAATAATGCGCCCGCTTTTTTCCTTGACGAATCTATGAACTCGATAAGGAGTTGCTTGTGCGGACCATACGAGTGTTGTTCTCCGTCCAAATAGTGTTGCTTTAGGGCTGTTGTCGTTCTAGTAAAACTATCATAGAGTAAAACTATCATAGAGTAAAACTATCATGGAGTAAAACTATCATGGAGTAAAACTATCATGGAGTAAAACTATCATAGAGCAATGAAACGGGGCTATACTCGCAGGTTTAGAACTCCGAAAAAAGGAACGAACTTGGGGGTGACTATATTTGTTGAATAAAGTTTCCTGTATCGTTTCCAGACGGGTTATGCTACCATGTGGTTTGTCTGGCGACCACGCTACACTTGACTGCATCGATTATGGCACGAGGCACAGGTATTTACAGCACGTTGTGGGGGTTGCTTCTGGTAAGCTCTTGTTCGCGTTTATATTATTAACAACTAACTGGCGGTCAACAATCAAGAGAAGGGGGAGCAGGGCGACTTGATGATTGGTGTTGAAACCATGAATGGCCAAAATCCAAGTGTACTCAACTGCTGCGCACTTTAAAGCTGTTCATCGGATGGTCGCTAATGCATACCAGGGAATCTCAAGCACATGTTGCAGTATCCTTCGGTTGTACAGGCGCATTACCTCTGCTTGTAAATGTTCCGATGACGGCGGCTGGGTGATGCAGAGGAACCGTGCGGTTCGGCGTATTGCTGCAGACTGCGCCGCGCCCTTCGGAAACTGCAGAATATTTCGACCTTGAGCGCCACGAATAATGTGGGTGTGGGTGTGGGTTTACTTAGGTAGTGCCTATTCTGCAGGAAAACGCACGAAACGTTTTGAAGACACAATAACTGAAATCTAGAACGTGAACACAAACGCACCATACAAAAGGCAAGCACAAGAAATCCGCAACTATTCGCGAGTATAGATTATGTGCCCCACAACTGTTGTTTTAGGCGCGCGGTGGGATTTAGCATCTGTGGTTGGTTCGACCTCGGAGAGGCGGGCGATTTTTCTTCATCGCATTGTTTTGAAAACATTGATGTACCCAAGTCTGTAACCGCTGAGCGAAAACTAATCATTGATGGCACGTCGGTAGCTTGCGTACTGGCAAAACGCTACGGGAACCTCGTAAAAAGTGCCACCAAGAAATATCACCTGTCATCATCTTCTGCATAGCGTGAGGTAGACGAACGTCTGTGCTCTTAGAGAGCTTCGAGCAATACAAATTGAAGATGAGCGTTGGTTGTTTTGCATCCCCATCCCCATCTTCTACCGCCATCTCCGGGACGGGTGAAGATGCATCAGTCTCCATGAAGACTGTGATCACCACCTGACACGAGAAAAACACGAGTGTGGGTGTTTCTTCACTATTAAATAACACTGACATGAGTACGGAGCTTGTCCCAAAAGAGTACGGAGCTTGACCCAAAATATAGCTGGGTATATCTGTGGAAAGTAGAGAAAGGGTGGATACCCTCTGTCATAGACCCTGCCTGGCTTCAGGCTATATGTAATTTGCCGGTCGCCCCGGTAAAGTAGTGGTCAGCTTCAAAGGCTACTATCATTGGTGCCCGAGTTCAAATCCCACCGTGGTGAGGGAAGAAAGTGCTGAAACCTTCTCGCCATAAAAATGCAAGGCAAAAACCGTAGTGGGGGAGGAGAGAGAAGAGCCTACTTTGTGATCCCAGATCTTCGTTACGACCAGGAAGCAGAGGGAAAGGAGGGGGGAAGATAATGGATGGGATGGACAACAACAACAATATGTCGGGCAGTACCTGATTTCAAACTGCCGTGGCAACTGTGCCGTGTCCACAACATTAAGCAATGGACGTCGGGGAGTGGGGTACTAGGCATGACGCAGCACATGTTACCTTGGTTACAAAGTAGAAAAACGTGCAAAGGAGCTCGCAATATCTGAATATCCACCACAAAGACAATTTTTGAGGCACGAAGCAACAGGTGTCATGATTAAAATCCCTGGTTGTCTACTGTCCACACGCCCCAGCTTATGTGCCGGTTACACAGTTATCTTGGCATTAACCACGGACAATGCATAATTTGGGGAATCAATTCCCCTGGCTGACTTTGGTGTCATCAGTTGACTTTGATGTGATCAGTCAGAATTGTCGATAAATATAGACACTCCTGAAGCCAGGCAAGATCTATGACCAGGGACTATCCCTCCTCTAGTCTTGAAGGGGGGAATTATTATTTTCAAATTCATTTCGGATATGGAGTTTGTGCAATTTGAAGAAGAAAAAATGTGGGAGGGGAGAGAGGTTGTAATATACCAGGTAGTGGAAGGCTGTGGGGAAAAGTGTTTTGGAAGCTGGTGCGCAGCAAAGCGGACTGCAGAGCAACACGCAGAGCGCAAGCGGGGGTGCAGCGAGCATAGCTTTGAGTTTTCGGGTTTTATAGTTTTTTCCCAACCATCCTACCCTAACGCTCAAGAGAGGGGGGGGGGGCAGTAAGGTTTTAGTATACTATTAGTGTAACATAGTAGTAGAAAAGTCCAGGGTTTCCGCTATTCTCGGCGGTACTGAGCCGAAACATGAACGTAGCGGGTTAGCCCGAAGGTTGTTCTTCTGTGTTTAGTTGTCTGGGATCAGGGTATCCCATTGTACCATGGGTGCCTTCTAGGCATCATTTTACTGTGTAAATGAATTCCACAATTCTTGAGCCAAAATATAACAAACATATGTTCGGTGTGCAGAATGTGGTGGCTGGCGGCATTTCCAGATTGCCAAAATAAAAGATCGCGCGCAACCTGCAGACCCTCGTACACGGGGAATGGAGAGAGCGAAGTATACGTCAGAGCGGGTGCGTTTTTTTTAGACAATTCTACAGCCCAATTTTCCCACAGAGTACATGGATGACGATGTATGGGATGCGATGACACGAACTGCAGAATTCATATATTTATTCAAATTCATTTTGAATATGGAGTTTGTGTTATTTGAAGAGCCAAAAACGTGGGAGGGGAGAGGGTTTGTAATAAAGTGGAAGGTTTTATGGGAAAGTGTTGTGGAAGCTCAACACTTGCTGGTGCGCAGTGAAGCGGACAGCAGAGCAACACGCAGAGCGCAAGGGGAGGTGCAGCGAGCAGAGGTTTGGTATTGGTTTGAATACATGAAGTGGAAGGCTTTGGGGGAAAGCACTTTTGAAGTTTGACACTTGCTGGTGCGCAGCGAAGCGAACGCACAGCAACACGCAGAGCGCAAGGGGAAGTGCAGCGAGCATAGGTTTGGATTTTCGGGTTTGATCATTTTCCGGAGATGAGCAACCCCGGCAAGCGACGGGCTCGCTTTGTAGCAAACGAGGACGATACAACCCGGAACCGCACAGCAACAGCGAGGGAAGGGGAAGCGAAGGGGAGGGAGGCGGAGAGGGCGCCACCAGCACCGGGGGAGATGATCTCGGAGCAGGCTCAGGCGCAGGCTCCGGCAGCGGGGTAGCTCGAGCTGAAGAGCCCGGCAGCAGGCAGACGCCAGCTGAGCAGCTAGTGGAAGCCGCTATGTTGCTCACCAAAGTCTTACAACAACAGCCGCCGCAGCAAGAGCCAGCACAACAGACACACCAGCAGCAGCAACAGAAGCAGCAGTCACCTCTCGTTCAGCAACAGCAACAACACCTAGCAACACCCGCACGCGGCAGCACTCCTCGCCTTGGCGGAACCGTCCTCCCGAAAATGCGGCGAAATTCCTGGATGCTGTCTCGAACCAAGCCAGAAAAAAAAACATCCTGCTCAACTTTGACGTGATCAGTCAAAGTTATCGATAACTGTAGACACGCCTAGGTCAGGCAGGGTCTTGTGATCAGAGGCTATCCCCTTTCTAGCTCAGAAGGGAGCTGACCAAGCACCAATCCCAGGTGCTAGATAGGTAAACATAATTGTATTATATTTTAAACGAGTGCTACACTCGTAGTCGCACATATCCCCGGTCCCCTCCCGAGTACCCATATAGGTTCCAATGGAAACCCCTAATATATTTGAATCCACCACACTCATGATGATATCCTTCAACGGTTCATCTCACTAAGCAATGTCAGTACTCTCCTACTCTGGTGCTCTACTGTCTACAGCCCGCAGTGCAGCAGCAACTTCATCAGCAGCAACACCCACAACCAGCACCCCGGGCTGAGCCAGCAGCACAGCAGCAACCTCAGCAGATCGAGCCACAGCCAGTGTTTCCGTTTCTCTCGGTGGTACATACGGGGCCGAAACGTCAACGTAGCGGGTTAGCCCGAAGGGTGTTTTCTGCGTTTAGTTGTTTGGGAGCAGCGTATCCCATTGTACCATGTGGGTGCCTTCTAGGCATCATTTTACTGTGTAAATTAATGCTACAATTCTTGAGCCAAAAAAACAAAATGGCATTTTTCACAGACCGCAAAACATCCAAGGCTTATTTATGTGTGCGGTCCAAGCGAAGGTTCCACCCCCCGGTTGCAGCTTTCTTCAAGACAAGACGTTTCGTCAGTTTATGTATTGTCTCCAATAGGTGGCTGTCTTCGCACAGGTAGTCTTTATGGTCCACCTTCGGCACGTTAACAAAAGGCATAGCAGAAAAGATGGGGGCAAGGTGAAGCGGAACCTATTACGTGCACGAGGGACCAACTAGAGTCACTTCACATTTCGTGAGTCGGATAGTACGCGTGCCTTGCACATCGATAAGATTCAACTCGTGAAACGGTGTGAGCGTTCGAGATTTTGAAGCATATCCTATTTTTGTTTCCTCTTATTTTCTCACTTTCGGGTGGTTGACGATATAAATAGTCGAGCAGCCCTCACCAAACGATGCCCGTATGCATAGGTCTCATTTTTAGATACTGAGAGCAGCCGCATTAATTCTGCTGTTGAATTGATCGGTCGATCTTCCTCGTAGGGTGAAATGCCGCTGTTCGTTCAGTCTCGCTTGACGCCCTTGCGAAAATCACCACTTACCTGGAGGACGGTTTGTTGTGTTGGAATATCGCCCCTTTCTCGAAGACAATGGGCAAGTACCAAGAATCGCATAGGCGAGAAACAGAACATTTTTTCTGAATGATATGTTGTACGCGGCTGAGGGTGGTGCCTGATTAATGTTTTTTTAGGGAGTGTCAAGCCCCCTGCGTTGTTGACCTGCATGCAATACGTCGAGCCATGATACACTGTTTTCCGGTAGGGAATCCGTTTTCAATACGCTGTTTTTCGGTAGCGGGTCCGTTTTCACTAAATGTTGGTTTGCATCATCACCCTCCCCCCCCTCCCCCCCCTCCGCGGTACTGAGCCGAAACATGAACGTAGCGGGTTAGCCCGAAGGTTGTTCTTCTGTGTTTAGTTGTCTGGGATCAGGGTATCCCATTGTACCATGGGTGCCTTCTAGGCATCATTTTACTGTGTAAATGAATTCCACAATTCTTGAGCCAAAATATAACAAACATATGTTCGGTGTGCAGAATGTGGTGGCTGGCGGCATTTCCAGATTGCCAAAATAAAAGATCGCGCGCAACCTGCAGACCCTCGTACACGGGGAATGGAGAGAGCGAAGTATACGTCAGAGCGGGTGCGTTTTTTTTAGACAATTCTACAGCCCAATTTTCCCACAGAGTACATGGATGACGATGTATGGGATGCGATGACACGAACTGCAGAATTCATATATTTATTCAAATTCATTTTGAATATGGAGTTTGTGTTATTTGAAGAGCCAAAAACGTGGGAGGGGAGAGGGTTTGTAATAAAGTGGAAGGTTTTATGGGAAAGTGTTGTGGAAGCTCAACACTTGCTGGTGCGCAGTGAAGCGGACAGCAGAGCAACACGCAGAGCGCAAGGGGAGGTGCAGCGAGCAGAGGTTTGGTATTGGTTTGAATACATGAAGTGGAAGGCTTTGGGGGAAAGCACTTTTGAAGTTTGACACTTGCTGGTGCGCAGCGAAGCGAACGCACAGCAACACGCAGAGCGCAAGGGGAAGTGCAGCGAGCATAGGTTTGGATTTTCGGGTTTGATCATTTTCCGGAGATGAGCAACCCCGGCAAGCGACGGGCTCGCTTTGTAGCAAACGAGGACGATACAACCCGGAACCGCACAGCAACAGCGAGGGAAGGGGAAGCGAAGGGGAGGGAGGCGGAGAGGGCGCCACCAGCACCGGGGGAGATGATCTCGGAGCAGGCTCAGGCGCAGGCTCCGGCAGCGGGGTAGCTCGAGCTGAAGAGCCCGGCAGCAGGCAGACGCCAGCTGAGCAGCTAGTGGAAGCCGCTATGTTGCTCACCAAAGTCTTACAACAACAGCCGCCGCAGCAAGAGCCAGCACAACAGACACACCAGCAGCAGCAACAGAAGCAGCAGTCACCTCTCGTTCAGCAACAGCAACAACACCTAGCAACACCCGCACGCGGCAGCACTCCTCGCCTTGGCGGAACCGTCCTCCCGAAAATGCGGCGAAATTCCTGGATGCTGTCTCGAACCAAGCCAGAAAAAAAAACATCCTGCTCAACTTTGACGTGATCAGTCAAAGTTATCGATAACTGTAGACACGCCTAGGTCAGGCAGGGTCTTGTGATCAGAGGCTATCCCCTTTCTAGCTCAGAAGGGAGCTGACCAAGCACCAATCCCAGGTGCTAGATAGGTAAACATAATTGTATTATATTTTAAACGAGTGCTACACTCGTAGTCGCACATATCCCCGGTCCCCTCCCGAGTACCCATATAGGTTCCAATGGAAACCCCTAATATATTTGAATCCACCACACTCATGATGATATCCTTCAACGGTTCATCTCACTAAGCAATGTCAGTACTCTCCTACTCTGGTGCTCTACTGTCTACAGCCCGCAGTGCAGCAGCAACTTCATCAGCAGCAACACCCACAACCAGCACCCCGGGCTGAGCCAGCAGCACAGCAGCAACCTCAGCAGATCGAGCCACAGATACCACAACACCCACCGCACCTTGCAGGACAAAAACAACAGTCAGCAGGAAGACGGGCGGCAGCAGCACGTCATGCAACAACCGCCTTACGCACAGGCCCCGCACCTTCTGGGCATGCAGTTCCCAGAATGGTGGCAGGGGGGGGAGGCTCCTTTGCAGCCACCGTGGGGTGGCGCCGGCGGCCAATTTGGAGGCACGCCAGCAGCGTAGAAGCCCTTTTCATCTCGGTGGACTCCACGAAGCGAAAAATCAGGATGTGGCAGGAAACAGGAGCAGTGGCGATGTTTGTGCTCCAAGGTGGTCTGTTTGTGGTGCCGGTTTGGTGCAGCAGTTTTTTCTCATATGCTCAGGCAAGGTTCATCGTCGACCCTGACAAGCGGCTCATCGACATGATCACCCCCTCGATGGCAAACATCGACGAAGACACGTTTTTAATTTCGGTCAAGCCGGGAACCGCGGCAGTGCCCCGAGCCCCGGAGGTACACTTCCAAACCTTCGATGAATTTCTGATGAAATCCAAGAGGGAGCAGCGGAGTCCGCGGGGGGCGTGTCACAGGGCAACGGGACTTGCTGATTGATGAATGGCAGAAAATGTCCAAGGCTCTCACCGCGTACATGAACACGCATTACAAAATGCTGCTCCCGAGGCAGCATCAAGTGCGCAGGCGAGTGATTTTCGCGGCCAACAGAGACATCAACGACTTGTTCGGACTGGTTTTAGACGCCGCGGTTCCGGTAAAGGTTGCATTTCCCAACTCCGCCCCGTCGGAAGGTGAGTGCGCCGGGATCAATGCCCAGCCTTCATGATGCTGCGCGAGCTGACATCGCGGGCAAGTTGCAGTTTGCTGGGTCGGATGGACACATCGCTGATAGTGCCCAGGCTATGCGGCTCGACAGCACCAGCAAAAACTCTCAAAAGAAGGGCGAAGACAGGGGGGACTCTCCCACCAGCCACGCGGCCGCGTACGGAGACCGGAGGGGACTTGCCATTTCGCGTGACAGAGGCAACAGTGCAACAGAACCAATTGCCAATATCCGTATGGCCCTTTCGTCCAGGACAGTACTGGGGCCCCGGGGTTGCCCTGCCCGCCACCGCGGCCGCCGCCGCCGAGGTACCAACAACAGCAGCAGTAGCAGCAGCAGCAACAACAACAACAGCAACAGCAGCAACAGCAGCAACAGCAGCAGCAGCCACAGCAACAGCAGCAGCCTCCGGCGGCCGTCGCGAGGTTCAGCTTCTCGCACGGGCAGAACCAGGGGAGAGATGCCGGAGCCCAGGGTAGGCAGGGACCCGGGGCGGGGAGAGGAGGTGGAGGTAATTGACAAGGCGGGCCTCGCCTGATGTCGGGGCCGGACGGCAAGTGGCGCAAGGCGGAGGGCGGAGTTTCGCCGTTCGTGGACACCAGCAAGTCGCTGGGACTGACTGGTGCGCCGTAAACGGGATCGTTGTCGCAAGCGGTGTTCGTGGGTGAGTTATGTGACCGTGAATGTGCCGAGTTGGATATTGACAGTAGTATAAATTTTACTGAACAGCATAGCAGTGCCTATAGTCAGAATGGACAGGCAGGGCGAGCTGCAGGCCCAGGGACATGGCAAGTGGCCCGACCCAGATTTGTCGGAAAGTAGTAACGCTAGACATGATAGTTGTCAGTTGCCTGACGTGGTTTGTAACGAGTCGGAACAGAGTGGCAGTAAGGTTAGACAGCTTGGCCAGGAGAAAGGTGAGTTGCCGGACCCTGGTTGTTTCGAGCCGAAAATCAATCACACTGCCTGTCCGTGATGGTCCTGACTTGGAACTGTCTAGAAAAAATAACGCAAGACAGAATACTGTGGTCATGGCCAGTTGCCTGACCTTGATCGTTCCGAGTCGGAACAGGATAGCAGTAAATCTAGACAGCGTTGCCAAGGTCATGGCCAGTTGTCTGACCTTGGTCGTGCCCAGTCGGCGCAAGGCTTGCGAGAGTACTCAAAAGCACCGCAGGTTCGGAATGGTCACGGCCAGTTGCCGGACCATGAGTCCAGGCCGGAAAATAAATTCCAGGGTCATGGCCAGTTGCCTAACATTAGTCGTGTCCAGTCGACGAAAAGCGAGAGTTCTCAAAGGCATAGAACATAAGCGTGTACGCAAAAGAAAAATATGTGCACGAGTCGGGGCGACAAGTAGCACCTCTAGATGGTAAAGAAGCGTACTACACTCAAGTTCAGATTTGTCCAACCATGTACCTGAACCTCTCCCCCCCCCTGAATATACATTTTTATATCTAATCTCTACGTACGTACGCGTATGGTCCTTGGCCCATGCCATGAGCCATTGGCCATGGGTGACATGCAATGTAACCAACAAGGGCAACAGCAGCCAAGCAAAAATCGCTGAGCTGAACGAAAAATGGAATCAAACAAAAGCGTTGATGGCCGCCGAAAACCGCGACCTTTCTACATAGAACTAAACGAATCATTCGAGAGATGGCAAAGACAGGCACAGAGCTGTTACATGTGCGCGATGGTAGCGTGGGAGACGTGGCTGTTGGAATCGGAGGCACCTTGGTGTCACCTCTTTTCCCTCTCAGTCAAGTGGAACACAATTTTGGGGATCTTAAGGGCTTCCCAGCAATAACGGAGCTCGTAGACATTATCAAGAATGGCATCCCGGTTAAAACATCTGTCACGGACCTAGACCCAACCAGAGCAATGCAGTATGGAAATCACAGCACCGTGGCAGAGCACATGGACCTAGTTTGGGAAAAACTGTGTGAAGATATGAGACGAGATCGAGTGCTAGTGTTTGACAGATAATCCGCTGCCCCTTTAAAAGAGCTACGGGTAGCACCGCTGGGGGGGATGGTCACACACAAGGTCAGAATCAATAGCGGCAACTCGTTTGAGGCCGGAGCGGCTAGGGGGGAGAAGGGGGGACTGAACAGAAACACACAGACCGAAGAGGTAACATAATGCCTCTGTGGTGACGCACTCCCCGCACTTCTAAAGGCCCTTACAGACCTTCGAATAAGGTTCCCCACCGCTGTATACTTTTGGCAAAGGCAGACTTTCAGGAATGTTAAAATCGCACTGCACCAGGCACATGACGTTTTTTATGGGGTAGGCGATGTTTTGGTATCGGGTTTCAGAATCACCTTTGGATGTGGGCAGCATCGCCTGGTTACTGGAGCCTCATGGCCGCAGCGGCCGAACACATCCACTGTAATACTCCGATAAAAAGCGCCGTTATCCTACCAGAAGGAAAGGCCATGATGTTGCACGTCAAAATCGTTAAGCCTTGGGAGACCGGAAGTCCAACCCGGATTCCCACCGGAGTAAGAAGTAACGCCCCACGAAGGGGCGGGCCGAACGAACCGTTTTGAACGTCCGTGTACGTAGACTATTCCATTATGGCAAGCGTGCAGCTCGACGACTCAGATCAGACAGCCCTCATAGCGTCGGCTTCTCTCGCATCAGATAACGTGAGATTATTTGGACCAGACGAAAAAGGTGAAACTCCTATTCTCTTCCCGAAGAAGAGCACGAATTGGAATTCAACTGTAGATGCTCTCGGTTTTACCATCGACACCCACACAATGCGAATCTCTGTCACTAAGGAAAGGATAGAAGCGATTAGACTACTCCTAGAACTTGAATGGCTGAGTAGCAAAACGCATGAAGGCGCGCAGCCCGTTCTCAGCATGGCCGGAAAATTATGGAACCTCACTTATGTTGTCAGATTGGGAAGATATTTTGTCTGGCAGCTTCTACGTTTTTGACCGATCTTCACAAAATAGCTGAGTCGAAAAAACGGACACGGAGAGAACTTAAACTGGGCTGGGAGTTTCACTATGATATTGCCTTCTGGAAGTGGCCAATCGACCAAAACATGGTCAACGCCGGTGAGTCGCTTGGAGCACCTTTTTACGCATACGTACAACGAACCCACTCACGACGATACTACTCAGACGCAAGCTTTACTGCAGTCGGGGGGTTTTGCCCAGAGCTCCACGTGTATTGGAGATACGATCTGAACCATCTGTCCAAGCTTCTGCGAAAACAGGTAGTAACGAAGGGTGAGGAGCACGCAATAACGATCAACTTGCTCGAACTCTGTGGCATGGTAATGACAGCGTACGTGACACAAGTCCTTTTGAACGACAGGCCGAAAACACCAGGAGATCCAGTACTGTTGAGAGGAGACAACGTGGCAGCAGTGTCGTGGATTAACAGATGTGGAGGATCACGTAACAGACGAGCGGCCCTAGCCATGAGATTATTGCGTAGACTGGAAATCGCGAGCGGTTGGACCCATGACGCAAAACACATTCCAGGTGTGCAGAATGTGGTGGCTGACGGCATTTCCAGATGGCCAAAAGAACAGATCGCGCGCAACCTGCACACACTCGTTCACGGGAAATGGAGAGAGCAAAGTATAGGGCAGAGCGGGTGCGAATTTTTCGAGACCATTCTACAGCCCAATTTTCCCACAGAGTACATGGATGACGTGGTATGGGATGCGATGACACGAACTGCAGACTTCTCAAACCCCTCCGAGCAGGATCATACGCGGGAGAAGGAGGGAATGAGGACGAGGCGAAAATATTGGTGGAGACCCTAGCGTTGGCCTCGGTGGGTGGAGGCACGCAAAAGGTGTACTGGAATCAATGGCAAACGTGGTGCCGTCTGAGGGCGATAGAAGAAAAGGGGGCGTGGCTGTTGGAAAGGGACGGAGTCGATGCGGCAGTTAAAGAGCTGACGAAATTCATGGCGTTGCAATGCTTTAGCTTCAAAAACCAGAGTCAGACGGTTCGAGGGTACCTAGCCGCGATCAAGTATTTCCACAGAATGTTTGAGGGTTGGGAATTGCCCACGTCGCACTGCATGGTGACAGCAGTAGGAAAAGGGATCGACAGAGCACACGGAAAGTCGGAGGTACGCCCCAAGGTGAGGAAAACTTTGTCGTGGGAACTGTTTGCCAAGGAGAGGGGGTGCGTAGCCGGTGTAGAGACCGAAGGGTGGGTAGTGTGGTGCGGTTTCGCTTTGTCGTTCCATCTATTGTGCAGAGCCTCGGAAATTTGGGCTTTTGGTAATGGCTTGGTACACCCGGACTTTTGTCTGACGAGAAGGGACTTGGAATTTTTTGCGGGAGCGTCACAACTGGTGTGGGATGACAGGCGCATAGCGGACAGAGTAGAAGTGAAGTTCCGCGCGTCCAAGTCAGACAACAAGAGGTTTGGGGCAACCGTTACCAGGACGAGCGTAACGGTAGGGAAGGACCAAGCGACGAGAGGTGTAAGGGGTTACGGGGCTCTGGAAACTATTTTGGATCTGCTGGACCTGTACCCCGAGTTGAGCGGGTCAGCACCGCTCATGCAGACACGCACGGCAAGCGGGTGGAACGTTATCACGCGCGCGGTAGCGACGAAGGCCTTGAGGCGGATGGTTAGTAGTTTGGGTAGAGACCCGGCGCAGTACGCCTTACACTTATAGGTAGGATTGGTGGGGCCACGCAGCTGGCGGCACAAGGTGCATCGGACATTCAAATCCAAAGGGCGGGGAGATGGAAGTCCCTGGCGTTCATGGTTTACGTAAGAGCGGGAGTGGAGGGGGCAGAGTTTGTGTCAGAAGCTCTAACAAGGTAAAGCGGGAAGAGGAGTGAGAAGGTGAGCTTTAGACGTAATCGGGCTTGCCCAGTGGAGAAAAGTGTGGCCAGGGTTTCCGTTTTTTCTCGGCGGTACGGGGCCGAAACGTAAACGTAGCGGGTTAGCCCAAAGGGGGTTTTCTGTGTTTAGTTTTTCTGGGAGCAGGGTATCCCATTGTACCATGTGGGTGCCGTCTAGGCATCATTTTTACTGCGTAAAATAATTCCACAATTCTTGAGCCTATAATACAACAAATTAATATATTCAAATTCATTTCGAATATGGAGTTTGTGCAATTTTGAAGTGGCAAGAATGTGGGAGGGAAAAGGGGTTGTAATAAAGTGGAAGGCGTTATGGGAAAGTGCTGTGAAAGCTGGACACTTGCTGGCGAGCAGCGAAGCGAACAGCAGAGCAGCACGCAGAGCGCAAGGGGAGGTGCAGCGAGCAGAGGTTTGGTATTGGTTTGAGCGTTTTTTCAAAAAAATCTATGTTGCGGTCTGCTTCGTGGATTCTGCTCGACGGTGACAGTCCCACGACTTCAAATCTGCGGTATACAGCTATGCGTATGTATGCGCCAAATCGTGCCGACCAGTAAAGTCCATTGCCATTTCTCTTCCACCATCTTCGTCTAATTTTTACCAGCGGTGAGACATTGCGTTCTCTATGATCCAGGAGAAGAGCGTAGGACGCCGCCGGCAATATATCGCCCCCTAGACCATGGATCCACCTTATGCCTTCGAGGCCGTCATCTTCACTCGTTGGCTTTATCCGACACGAAGCGGGTTGGCCGTGGGCTGAGTCTATGTTGATATCGTAGGTCTATCGTGCTGCAAATAGGCGCTGTCGATTTCCTTCGTTCAATCTTCCACATTTTTGTGACAAACCTAAATACTCGAAATCAGACATCAAAACCCATAAATGGTTACGAGTACATACACTTGTGGAATATAAGCACGCCAACCCGTTTCCTTGGCCGTGCAATAACAAAATACTACTACTGCTGCTGTACGTACTGTGCTGCTGTATACTACAATATACTGTTGAAGTGGGTGGGTGGATGTCGGTGGGTCGGTTGGTACGTATTTCGTACCTGTTCGTGGTGGTCGGACCTATTTTTTTTTCTGCTACAAGGGCTCCGCATGGATGCCGGCAGATAGTGCGTTAATTTATTTTACCTGATCTGTGACTTGCGCTACGAGTATAGATAGGGTGGGTGTCGGTGGGTCGGTTGGCACGTGGATGACTGCCTTCGTACCTGTTCGTGGTGGTCGGCCCCATTTTTTTTTCTGCTACAAGGGCTCCGCATGGATGCCGGCAGATAGTGCGTTAATTTAATTCACCTGATCTGTGAATTGCGCTACGAGTATAGATAGGGTGTGGATTGTAGCCCAGTTCCAGTTATTCTTTGAACTGTTTCGCTATTATACCGCTCCCGCCCTATCATACCATCTGTGGTGGCATAGTTCGGCAGGGTACCACTACATTATTTATAAGCCCCTCTCCCCTCTCTGCTGCCGAACCACTGCTGGACGTATCATGCGGTAAGACGGTGTGGTTGCTGTACAATATCCGTAGCATCCGCCGCCCACTACTACTACTACTATACTACTACCACTACTACTGCTGTACGTACTGCTGCTGTACGTACTGCTGTGCTGCTGTGATTCACACTACTGTAACATGTTGTAGTGGATGGGTGTACCTGTTGCTGCACTGCTACTATACAACTACTACTACTATTACTACTACTAACACTACTACTACTATAATATACTACTACTGCTACTACCATAATATACTACTACTGCTACTACTATAATATACTACTACTGCTGTACGTACGTGCTATATTGTTACTGCTACTACTTACTGCTGTACGTACTCTACTGTGGTGCTGTACACTGAAATCACACTACTGTTTGTTGTTGTAGTGAGTGGGTGGATCGGCTTTGTATTGTTTGTCGGCTAAAAGGGCCACGCCTGGATGCCGGCATAATATAGTGTGCCACTTTACTCTGTGGATTGCGTTTGACAGTTATCGGATGTGGATTGTGGACCAGTTACAAGGGCTCCGCATGGGTATGCCGGCACCCATGCTTCGGATAGGACAATTTACCTGGTACATCAGTTATTTCGTACCATCCTTAATATTCACGACAATGTGATGGCGCTCGCTCGTGTTTCGATATCTGACGCATACGTGCAGAATCAAGGCAATGCCAAGTGTTGCAGGAAGAAGGGAATGCTGCGTGTTAAAATATTCAGTACTAGGGAATAAGAGGCCCCCCCGCCCCCACGGCGGTAGGGCCACAAGTGTGAGCGGCTCGTTTTAAAAATACTGACTCAATAGGAAAGACGCTACTTTTCTGTCCGTTGTTTCATTATTTCGGGTGCTTATGAGTTATCAACGTTGAAGCGCATGCTACACATTGTCGGATGTCAAGAATACTTGGGATTATTTGGGCAAACATATCGAAGGATTGTTTGTTTCTGTCTCAAGGCAGGATAACCATCATAAAGGAGCAGCTGCAAACAAGGAAATTCTATGGAGAGGGGGTTGTCGCTCGATCCTTCCTCGGAAGTCAACGGGGAGGAGGTTGAAGGTGTAGGGCTAATTGAACACGAAGGTGGGCACCTGTTTTCCGTAGTATTCGGCGGTTGCTAATCGCCGTTTTAGGTGTGGACTTATTGGGGCCTGGGTGAATCATGTTGGCACACAGCAGCAGTAATTTTCCAGGGTTCTTTACGGTTAACCGTCCGTGCACGGTGCGATTTTTTGTTTCGAAAATCCTACGGTCCGGTTCGGTGCGGTTTTTATAAAGCAAAACTATTGGGGTGCGGTTTGGTTTTTTCATGTATCCTACGGTGCGGTTCGGTGTGGTTTCTAGAAATCAGGAATCCTATGGTGCTGTTCGGTGCGGTTTTCAGAAATCGGGAATCTTATGGTGCGGTTCGGTGCTGTTTTCAGATTTTGAAAACCTTACGGTGCGGTTCGTTTTTGCCATGCATCCTACGGTGCGGTTCGGTGCGGTTTTCAGAAATCGGTAATTGTACGGTGCGGTTCGGTGCGGTTTTCAGATGCCGTGAACCCTACGGTGCGGTTTGTTTATATTTTTTTTCCTACGGTGCGGGTTGGTGCGGTTTTCCGAAATCGCAAAACCTACGGTGCGGTGCGGTGCGGTTTTCAAGAGGGCAAAAAGGAAAACCGGACCGTAAAGAACCCTGTAATTTTCACTATTCATAATAAGGCTACGTACACATTGTCGGGTGACAAAAATGAAATACTACTGTAATAAAACCTGGTATGCCATTTACAATATACCTACCAGTATAAGTCAAATAATGGATGGAAAGACGAACAGTTGAGACATACCCATAGATCCCCTTGTCCCCCATTTTGCGCATATATATACTTGCATGGTTTTGATGAGTCGCTTAGTGTTCCATGCGTGAATCATCATATAATGCAGCAACCCCGTGATCGCGCGCGCATGCAAGAGAAAAATAACAAAAAAGTAAAATGATAACAGAGTGGAACATAGGGGAAGAAATATTATTACAATAATTCGTAGCATGAACACAACCGAAGATAAAAGAGCTGCCAAACAGTTAGACTTTGCGCATACTCGTAGGTTTCCTTTGTTTCCGTGGATTTCTGCTTTCGGGAATGTTATGAGTGGTCAACGCTGAAGCTCATGCTGCACATTGTCGGATGGCAAATATGATAATGATGATAAGATATAATACGCTGGAGAAGACAAGACTGTCAATCTAATAACTCCGGAATTAAAGAGGAGTAAACAACGTCAACAGCTCTACGAGTACTGGTATAGCGCAAAGGGTGTAGGGTCAAACCTATCCTCGATTGTCAAGATTATAATGTCGGCGGATTTCCAAACTCTAGATATAGGCCAATATACGAGTATGAGCATCCGTGCATGAACACATCCCTGCGTAAATATAAACGATCTTGCTCGACGACTGGCCTTGGCTAGGGTGAAACAGTCACCGTCGCCAGTGTACGAGAGAGTGCTGTGCTGTCTTACGTACTCATGTGCATATATACTCGTATACCTGCACATGCATACGAAGTGCCTAGTAACACATTGTCTTGCTCTTGGTGCCGGGTCGTGGATACCGAACAACAACACATATAATACGTCAAGTATACTCGTACGTATATACGACGCGGATACGTGATACCAGGTTCGTACATACCAGACAACACACATATAATACATACGTCAACTCGACACTGTGATACATCATCAGTACGTATACGAGTACCATCACCAGTGTGGCACGAGAGAGTGCTCTGTCTTATAGATATGAACTCGTATACTCGTACCTGCACATACATACGTAGGAAGTGCCCGGTAACANACGTATAGTGGATACGGTTCATGGTGTACGTACCTATCTGTTCGGCAATGTTACGACCGTTTGGATATCGACATAATTACCGAACGGTTCTTATATTTCCGGACAAAGTCTTACATGATGTCAGTTTTGCACTTGGTAGCGCAGCAAGCAGCATCCTCATGCCTCCCCGTCACCACCATACATACGACTGCACACGCCGTTGACCCAACAGCAAGTTGACCAAAAAAACAACAGAAACCAGTTATGCACTGCAAACCCGATATCATGTTAAAAAAATGACTTTCGCAAAAGAAACGACGAATCGAAGCCAGAGGGGACGCGAGCAGCGCCTGGCTTGCGGGCACACGTGAGTCGCTGTCCGGTGCAAATTCACAAAAGGAAGCAACACGCAGAATATACTGTCGCTGCGGTTGTTGCTGTATCTATCATAGTCTGGCTCGTACATACAGCAGTACCGTAACAGGACACCTAATAAGAAACAGGAAATCCGGTCCAGGCTGGATTTCTTAACACGGAGAGGGTGTTTTCTACAATAATGTCAAGATAACGACTCCCGAATTTCTTACTTTCTTCCAAATCTCAGGCTGGCCTTCTTAATAGCCTCTTTCTCATTAGGTGTCCTGTACTGTACTTTTAACGCGCAGGCGGCGTCATGAACACGCGATTGGCAGGCAGGGGCCAACAAGGTCACCTGCGTCTGGTCGGCAATGGCCCGAAAAAATGTAAAGAACGTTTGGATACATGAATGTGAAACCGCTTCTTGTATTTCCGAACATGCGGTACTTGGAAAATCCGAGCATCGCACGTAAGAGTGCGAAGAGATAGGCGCCAAGAGATACGTATTATATGAGTTCGTAGTTCGTAGTACGTTGATCGTTTCGTGCAGCTATTAATAGACCTGTGGTGAACCAGTACGCGAGCCACATATCCTATATATGTAAACCTATGATATCACACAGCAGCAAGCAGCAGCATAGGACTACGAGTACTGCTGCTGTTGTCTGTCGCTGCTGTATCACGACCTGGAACGTACGAAGACTGTACATGCTACTTGAACACGTACATACGTGCTTGCATTTCGAAAATTCCAAGGTACGAGTAAAGCAGTACCGGCCCACGGAAAAGAGGGTGTTACACCATATGCAGACCTGGCGGCGCAGCAGCGTGTCATGATAAACCCACCAGACCACCCTGTTCCACGAGGGCAGATATACCCCGACGCTGTCACGCTGCTACTGTTGCATGAGCGCACGTTCGAAGTTTGCTCGATGTGTCATCCAATCGATTGTGTGTGCTCTTGCTGCATGCTCTCTTCAAAGTTCGGCATGAACAACGAACAGTCGACACACAGGCCGAAACAACCTGATTGCTCGTTATTCATAGGGCTATTGTGTTAAGTATCGCAATCGAATAGTAACCATTCGCGTTGCTAGTCTCGGTCCTTCCCTTAACTGAAAAAAAAGGTGTTTGAGAAAGGGCCGCATTATTATCGACGAAGTACAACACGGGTGGACGATACCCCCCCGTTATAAACGGGAACGGCAAGGTTGTCACCTTTTGTTTTCGCCGGGCAAGCTGCGGTTACACCGACATTGTACAACGTCAAGTAAACGCCCTGGCCTTTCAAAAAGTGGCTTGACAACATGGCTTTGTGGAATGCGATGTGGTAACCTGACCTTTCAAAAGGTGCGTGACAACGTGGCTTTCTACAACGTCGAGGAACGGCCTTGACGTTTCAAAACGTCGGCAACAACGCGTGTTTGCGGGAAGCGAGTGGCCGAACTAACCTTTCGTATGCGGTCGACAGCCTGACCTTGCGTAATGCAAGGAGGTCACCTGACCTTTTCGCAAATCTGTGGACTGCGTCACCTTGTGTCATGCGTGGAGGTGACGCGACCTTATGCAGCTTGAGCCGGCCAAGTGAATGTCTTTGAGATCCTTCCTCGAACTGAGGTCGCAAACTTTTTCCGAATAGTATCGCATTCGTGTGTAGTTTACAGATACTTCTTTGGCTGCAAGATAAAAGTCAATGTGTCGGATAAAGAACACCCGACCCCATCAATGTTTCCGCCGAAGGACGTACCAATTTTGGGAGGTAACCGGGGGCATGGAACAATCACTCAGCCTGCTACCACCAAAAACATAATCGCAGATCACACAAACGATGCCCTCACGCCACACCGCACACAGCGAAAGTATAATTACGCGTACATATATGTAATCCTCGAACACGTGGTATACATCACACGTATAGATATAGGTGAAGACATATCATACTCGTGTAAGCTGCTGAAACGCCCCCCGACCGCTGTGTACATAAAAACAGAAATAAATGCCTCCTATGATAAACAAAAATGCCAGGGGCGTGGAACGATCACGAAGCCCGACATAAAAATAATTTGAAAAACGCTAATCACACACATTGTGATCACACCACGCCACAGCGAGCCCTATACGACGACCAAACAGGCCAAGTAAAACAATGCGAGTGATGTACTCTCCAGGTACGTGGATGTTCCACGAACACGTGGCATACATCACACGTATAGATATAGGTGAAGACATATCATACTCGTGTAAGCTGCTGAAACGCCCCCCGGCCGCTGTGTACATAAAAACAGAAACAAATGCCTCTCCTATGATAACAAACAAATACCAGGGGCGCGGGACGATCACGTAGCCCGACAAAAAAATGATTTGAAAAACGCTAGTCACACCACGCCACAGCGAGCCCTATACCACGACAAAACAGGGCAATTTAAAACAATGCGAGTGATGTACTTTCCAGGTACGTGGATATTCCACGAACACGTGGCATACATCACACGTATAGATATAGGTGAAAACATATAATACAAGTGTAAGCTGCTGAAACGCCCCCCCGACCGCTGTGTACATGAAAACAGAAATAAATGCCTCCTATGATAAACAAAAATACCAGGGGCGTGGAACGATCACGAAGCCCGCTATAAAAATGATTTGAAAAACGCTAGTCACACCACGCCACAGTGAGCCCTATACCACGACAAAACAGGGCAAGTAAAACAATGCGAGTGATGTACTCTCCAGGTACGTGGATATTTCACGAACACGTGGCATACATCACACGTATAGATATAGGTGAAAACATATAATACTCGTGTAAGCTGCTGAAATGCCACCCGACCGCTGTGTACATCAAAACAAAAATAAATGCCTCCTATGATAAACAAAAATATCAGGGGCGTGGAACGATCACGAAGCCCGCTATAAAAATGATTTGAAAAACGCTAATCACACACATTGCGATCACACCACGCTACAGCGAGCCCTATACCACGACAAAACAGGGCAAGTAAAACAATGCGAGTGATGTACTCTCCAGGTACGTGGATATTCCACGAACACGTGGCATACATCACACGTATAGATATAGGTGAAAACATATAATACTCGTGTAAGCTGCTGAAATGCCCCCCGACCGCTGTGTACATAAAAACAGAAACAAGTGCCTCTCCTATGATAACAAACAAATATCAGGGGCGCGGAACGATCACGTAGCCCGACATAAAAATGATTTGTAAAACGCTAGTCACACCACGCCACAGCGAGCCCTATACCACGACAAAACAGGGAAAGTAAAACAATGCGAGTGATGTACTCTCCAGGTACATGGATATTCCACGAACACGTGGCATACATCACACGTATAGATATAGGTGAAGACATATCATACTCGTGTAAAAGCTGCTGAAACGCCCCCCGACCGCTGTGTAAATAAAAACAGAAACAAATGCCTCTCCTATGATAATAAAAAAATGCCAGGGGCGCGGAACGATCACGTAGCCCAACATAAAAATGATTTGAAAAACGCTAGTCACACCACGCCACAGCGAGCCCTATACCACGACCAAACAGGGCAAGTAAAACAATGCGAGTGATGTACTTTCCAGGTACGTGGATATTCCACGAACACGTGCATACATCACACGTATAGATATAGGTGAAGACATATCATACTCGTGTAAGCTGCTGAAACGCCCCCCGACCGCTGTGTACATAAAAACAGAAACAAATGCCTCTCCTATGATAACAAAAAAATACCAGGGGCGCGGAACGATCACGTAGCCCAACATAAAAATAATTTGAAAAAACGCTAGTCACACCACGCCACAGCGAGCCCTATACCACGACAAAACAGGGCAAGTAAAACAATGCGAGTGATGTACTCTCCAGGTACGTGGATATTCCACGAACACGTGGCATACATCACACGTATAGATATAGGCGAAGACATATCATACTCGTGTAAGCTGCTGAAACGCCCCCCGACCGCTGTGCACATAAAAACAGAAATAAGAGCTGTGATCGCCCGAGACATAATCGACCATAAAGTCAACATTCCAGAGTAACACCCACCGAGGTAGTGTCACCTCCTGCCTCCCAATTCTTGGCGTACTTGAGCGTCCTCCGACGCTATCCGCTTCTTGCTCTCCAAGCATACCCTGCAAGCATCCATTTTCAGGGCAAAATGGAAGACTGAGGACATTAGAGCGCATAGTTGTACAACATGTCGAAACAAGAGTATGCCCAACAAACAACGCAGAAATGCTTGAATGAGAGAGGGGAGAGGGGGACGATGGCCGAGTACCTTGAAATGTTAGTGAAATATGCTAAAAATATGAAATAGCGAAAAAAGAACAAACGCAGCGTTGGCGTTGAAAAAAAAGCACATTGTCCGCACCCAACAGAAACTCCCGTAGCTCCGCATCTACTCCAGGTTACGTTAAAAAACGTCCGGTTGTGCAACGTACTTTTATACCTTCCTCTGCGTGGTCTCCTAAGTTGACCGACGACCCAGACCGGCCCATCTACGGGCGGAGAAGAGCCTGCGCAGCTTCTACGGTGTCGGAGTTCTTCATCCCTGCCTTCGCTTCAGCAAGTGTGTTACGGGTCAAACGATCCAACCGCTCAAACAGCCTGCAATCGAAGCATGTTCCGAAAAAATCATGTAGTGGGGCAACCGAGGCGGTCAAGACAAATTTAGGAAAGCATGTAGTTGAGCACCCGAGAAGTTCACGAGGATCACGCAAACGCCTTTGTTTGAACAGCCGGTAGACGACGATTTGTTCTTGCTTTCCCTCATTGGGGCCCTCTGGTGGTTGTAACCTGACACAATGCAGTAGTACTCGTTTGTTCCACAAAATAGTATATTATCTACACAGGGGATTGACTGCACTAATAAAAAAATAGAGACAAAAGGTACCTACTGTAGGCAAGGAAGATCACTCACGTCCTGTTGAAGGATTGGTCCATGCCCTTTCCTCCGCCGACTGCTGGCAAGCGGTGCTCCTTCATCCATTCGTTCGCACGACGTTGTGCTTCGAAGCCGTCCGCCTCGTAGTTGGCATCATGTGCACCGTCGGTGGCAGATCCCTGGCTGTCCCCCGCGGACGCGTTGTGCACTTTCCTCTCCGCTTTCAGGAAGGTGAACAGGCTGTCGCACACGTCCTGGCCCAAAACAGCGGTGACCTGCACGGTAGTCCGATGCAACAAAATAGGAAATTCCACGTTTAGTTTCAAAGACATTTCTTACTGGGCGACATGAACTTCCCATTACATGTAAAATATATAGGATACACCCGTGTTTGCGTGCAGCACGTAGGCGTACTCGTCGCAACGTTGTTGATGCGTCTTAACTTCTTGTCGAGAGTCTTGAGGTCTGTGTTCAGAATATTTTCCACCGAAGGGTTCTTCGCCGTCGAGCCTTCGTCGGTGTGTTTGCTTTGCAGAAGGTGGAGGTATTCACGAGCAAGAAGACCTTGTTCGGCCTCCTGCGTTACCTTTAACTGAACATAGCAAGTAAAACCAAAGCATGTAGGGGAAACGACATCGTGAGCAGAGTAACAAATGAAATAAAAAGTGGAGTAAAAAAAAGACAGTTTGTGAACTTACGTGATACCAGGCATTGTAGAGGGAGTTTTTGATGTCTGTTGCCGTCAGATCGAAAATGTGGGTGTTGCTCGAAGCCCCCCCATCCCTGGCAGGGGGTGCTCGAATAATGTACTCTCCGAGGGAGAGTCTGGAATTTTGGCAACACCACGGTCCGTAGTGTTTGCCTATCGACTCCAGGACGAACGCCACGCTCTCGGTCACGACCAACCTGGCGTTGGCAGCCAGATTGCTTTTTGGTGGAGGGAGGGCCGCGGCAAACTTCCCTGTCGTGACACGAAAGCAAACGACGAACGTCGGGTTGGACATAGGAAACCGTTGTGTGTGTTGTTGTGAGTTGTCTTCACGTGACATCGGTTGTTTCTAACCAACGACATCAATAGAACACCATGTGTCCTTCCTCATTCTTCGTCCTAGAGAGATACATATTCTGTGGACACAAGACTGTGGAAATACATAAGAAACTGAACAAGAAGATTCTATATCAATCCCAACTCCACACGAATGTTTTTTTCTTGCCTCTGAAGGAAGTCTCGGTGACGTCATCGAATTCATCCTTGTGCAGTATAAAAGCTGCCTTGAAGACCGGGTGCTCATCCGCCTTCAGGTTTCGTGCAGGCTGCGCTGGAAACGATGCCAGGTGCGGAAGGCACATGTGGACTATTCTCCCAAGGGACTTCGCTTTGCGGGAGTTCTTGTCGTTTTCCCCGGCGGAAATACGCCCCTTCCCCAGTTCCCTGGCAATCGTGGAGGAAACAGTCTCACAAATCTTGATCAAGTCCTTCTCGTTTGAAGACTTGGTCTGCAGGACGTCAACAGGAAGTTACCGTCAATGCAACGCAGGGTCGCGAATGATGAGTAAGAACCCTGAGCCGTATAATGCAATACTCAAGTTGGCCGTGTGCTTTGAAAACTGACAACATAAAGAACCTGGCACACACACAAGCACGGGATTATCAGCGCCAGGCGGTGCATTTTCATGGACGGGTGGACGTGAATACACCAGGTATACCACTCAGAAAGACCGATCTCCGCCTCGATCGGCTGGGTCGCAAAATATGAAAACAAGGTGTCGGTTTCGATCGTTAATCGGGAGTACACGGTCAGCCGTATAAATTTTGGGGTAGGAACATATACAAAAACACCCACGTTCTGTGTTGAGGGGTCGCCGGGACTACGGTTGCGAGAGTGTTAATGTCTGGGTGTCTGAGTAGCGGTGTAGCTGCGAAGTTGGAGTAACTGCGGCCTGCTCGGCAGGAGGTAGTATGTACGAAAGGACGGACTTGAAGAATACTCGAGAACACGATTAGATATCTTATGATATATACGTACAGCAGCATTGAGATTGCAAACAAGATCTAACCCAACAAGCTTATGGCAATCGCCCCCATCCTTTTTGAATGGACATTAATTGTCATTTGGATGATAAATCATATACTTCGTATTAGATTCACCTCTGCTCCACCGCTGATCGAGAAGAGAAACGAGATCAGGCATAGCATCGTCTCCGGCGTGAACGTACGGTGACACGTTCTGGCGACTATTGCTGCCATAGTCAGCTGGCCTCCGAGATCAGACCTGGATTCCTGTCCATAGTTGAAAGCGGTGACAGCAGTAGACAGTAGTAACAATGTCAGATGGAATAATAATAAAGAGGCGAGCGAGCGCGAAGCGCGAGCCTATTTTTTCTTGGTTTTCCGTAAATGTTGCTGCAAGTACGAATACACTCTGTACTTGCAACACTGATACTGCAGAGTGATGCAATGTTGGCCCGCCTGAATAAAGTGTTACACGACTGCGAAACAAACTACACAAGGCAAATTAAATACTGGTATCAGGGACCGAAGCACAGCTCATGAAACACAGCGGTGTAGACCAGGCGTACATGATTATCGTTCGTTTCCTACCCTTTTGCGCCATTGAATATGTGTAATCGGGGTCTCCTCAATACCGCGAAGACGTTACACATGCCGCAGGGGATGGGAAACAAGCAACATCGCTCTTATTGCAAGTGACCTGTGTTGCACTGCCCACAAAAAAAAAATGATATGCGGACAATAACGCCTGATCGGGGTTTGGGGTTTGGTCAATATCAGCCCATCGCAAGGCCTTTTGAGGCCCTCTTCGCAGGCACCGTGCTCCCCACGGAAGACTCCAAATGACGCACCACGCGCACTGGAGCTCAATCAAGTCATGGCAGAGTCTGTACCGTAGTTGGATTGTCCTTTGTCTTACTATAGTTGGAGAAATCATGTTCGCCGCGACTGTCTTAAATCCTATGCACCGAGGCTACTACGTAAGAGCCAGCAAATACACCGCCAGAGCTGTTTTCACCGCAAAAGTCCACGATAAAAGCTTGGACGGAATCGCCTAGGGAGGGCTCCGCCTGTGGTCGTGTATACAAGCATGGAAGGTATTCCCGGGTGGAGCACTTTTGGATCTCTATCACGGACGCCGTAATCGGCCTCAGAAATATGCCTCAAAAATGAAGTAAATGTGGTCAAAAACGCTATCATTCATATTATGCCGTATATACGAGTGCTGGCGTACACGAACGAGAAAAATACAAAAATACTCGTACGAGCTGCAAAAATATTTGAAAATATCACTCGGCCACAGTACGGGAGGCAGCAGATCCAACCACATGGAACCACATTTCCTCATAATCTCGAACAGGTATACCCCACTGCTGCTGTATTTGAAATAATTATTATACATGGGTACAAGGTTCCCCTCCGGGACGTGCCTAGGGGAGTGGCGCAAGGACGAAGATGAAAAGCAAACAACATATATATACGATATAATATATCAATTGACTTGGTTTTTGTGAGCGGGCCGGAAATTACTTGGTTTCAGTGTGGGTTCCAAATTGACTCGTTTTTTTGTGGGTGGTATGTATGCATTGCCTTTTTTTTTTTGTGCGGGCAGGAAATGAACGAAATTCATTGCCTTTATTTTGTGTGTGGGCAGGAAATGAACGAAATTAACTTGCTTCAGTGTGGGGGATCGAAATGGACTTGATTTCAGAAGGGATCGAAATCGATTTGGCTTTTATTATTTCGTTTGCCCCCCGACGATATGCAGCATGAGCTTCAATATGTATGTACTAGGGAATAAGTGGCCCTCCCGCCCCCACGGCGGTAGGGCCAGATTGAAGCAAGTAGTAATGGAGATGATAGAGGGTCGAAATAAATATAATAGGAATAAATAGGAAACAAATTGACGGCGAAGGTTAATAGGAGTACAAATAATGGTGAAGAAAATAGAAACGATGGGGACATGAACACAACCAAAGATACAAGAGCTGCCAAACAGTTAGACTTTGCGCATAGGTTTCCTTTGTTTCCGTGGTTTTCTGCTTTCGGGAATGTTATGAGTGGTCAACGCTGAAGGTCATGCTGCACATTGTCGGATGGCAAAGATGATGATAATAATGATAAGAAGATATAATACGCTGAAGAAGACAGGAGAAGGCAAGAAACAATAACGAACATATAAACACAAGACTGTCAACCTAATAACTCCGGAATTAAAGAAGAGTAAACAACGTCGACAGCTCTAGCACAAAGCATGTAGGGGCAAACCTATCCTCGGTTGACAATATTACAATGTCGGCGGATTTCCAAAGTCTAGATATAGGCCAACATACGAGTATAAGCACCCGTGCATGAACACATCCCTGCGTAAATATAAACGATCTTGCTCAACGACTGTGGCCTTGGCTAGGGTGAACAGTCACCGTCGCCAGTGTACGAGAGAGTGCTGTGTGCTGTCTTACGTACTCATATATCACTCGTATACCTGCGCATACATACTCATACGAAGTGCTTCTTGGAGCCGGGTCGTGGATACCAAACAACACATATACTACTGTACGTCAACTCAACACTACTATGATACACCCATCATCAGCACTTATACGAGTACCATCACCAGTCAGTGTGGTACGAGAGGAGAGTGTCTTATGAACTCGTATACGATATATACCTGCACATACATACATCTTGTCGGAAGCGCCCGGTAACATCTTGTCGGAGATCACCGTAAGGATCTCCCATGCAAGTATCACCAATTCACCCTGTCATAAGATCTCCGTATCTTATAACCAGATGTCGTGTGATCAACAACCTGGCGTCTCTTCGACGCGTACACAGACAAGAAGGAAAGTGCCACAGGCTCAAGCTGTGAACCTGGAGCCCGTATTCATACTTGTATTCATACGAGTACGCATGCGTACGGGGATGCGTAGTTSGATACCAGGTTCGTTCATACCAGGTACCAGACAGCACATACATACATGCTCGTACATACGTTAAGTACGTCGTACGAAGATATAGCAGGGATACTTTGGTTTATAGCCAGGTACGTACAATTACAAAATGAAAAAGCATTTGTTATATTTTGGCTCAAGAATTGTGGAATTATTTACGCAGTAAAATGATGCCTAGACGGCACCCACATGGTACAATGGGATACCCTGCTCCCAGAAAATCTAAAACACAGAAAAAAACACCCTTCGGGCTAACCCGCTACGTTTACGTTTCGGCCCCGTACCGCCGAGAAAAAAACGGAAACCCTGGCCCCACTTTTCTGCTACTATGTTACACTAATATTCTACCATAACCTTACTGCCCCCCCCCCCCCCCTCTCTTGAGCGTTAGGGCGGGACGGTGGCGAAAAAACGCTCAAACCAATACCAACCTCTGCCGGTCACCTCCCCTAGCGCTCTGCYTGCTGCTCTGCTGTTCGCTTCGCTTGCTTGCCAGCAAGTGTCCAGCTTCCACAACACTTTCCATAACGCCTTCCACTTTATTACAACCCCTTTTCCCTCCCACATTCTTGCCATTTAAAAATACAACAAACTCCATATTCGAAATGAATTTGAATATTTTAATTGTTTCAAGTTTGACATTTTGACATATCGATCGACAAACCCAACGACTCGTCATAAACTCTGAACGCATCGCGCTGGTGAGGACCTCCGATCCACCCTACGAGCGTAGTGCACACAGTTCTCACGCCTCGGTCGATGATATGCGGAGGGCGCAGAGCAGGCGTCTGACAAAAACACAGTTGGCAGCTGAGTTCAAAACAGAACACGAAAACTCTATCCGATCGCAAGAACGAGTGTTTTAAGGTTTTTCGACGAACACCGTCGGACGCCGCAAGCAACCGCTCGCCCCCTAGACTACGAATCGTAATGATACCTTCGAGGCCGCTATGTACACTTGCTGGCCTTGCCTGGTACGAAGGTTCGTTAGTCGGGACTGAGTCTATGTCGAGATCGAAGGTCAATCGTCGCATGCAGAATATATGTTCTATTTGTGGTTGATTTGGGAATGGGCATCAAAGCGAACTGCTGTACCGTACGAAGATATATATTGTTTTTCATCAGCGCTACTCTAAAGTTGCTATGATAAAGTGGGCATCAAAGATCACTTGATTAAAGTATTGTTTTTTGGGCATCAGACGAACTATATATAATAGATCATCTACGTTAGCCGTGCGACCCTCGACTCCGACCGTTCGTGGACGCCCCTCGATCTTGAGGCCGGAAGCATCGTTTGGGCGATAAAAAGGCTGCGCGGACACCTCTGGTCCACGAACTTCCATATATACTCGGACCACAAGGCGCTGGAGAACATCGCCAAGGTGGGCGAACATAACCCTCGCGTCCGGCGATGGATTGAGTTCCTCTCGGCGTACTCCTTCGTCCTCAAGTACCGCAAAGGCACCAGCAACGGCAACGCCGACTTCCTTTCCCGCCTTCCGCAACCAGCCACCGAAGCTGAACGCACCGGACCGAATCGCCTTACCGGTCCCGACACCGTTGGCATCTACCTGATACGCCCCTGCGGTTTCACGCCATGCGAACCATCCACGCCGGGCATCGGCTTGGGTGGGCTCGTACCCCCACCTTCCCGCCCTATCCCAACCATCCAGCCCCTCCCTTTCGCCACCGACGACTTCACCGATTTCCGTCTCCTGGGACCACGACTGGAGCGCCCCGGCTCCTCACCGCTACCCAACACCTTCGTCGGGCCTGTCTCGGCCCATCGCACCGTCGACGGACCGCCTCCGTGCCTCGAGAAAGCCGCCGTGGACACCGGCACTCCTCCAGGCTCGGCTTCCAGGCCGCCCGTCGTCTCGCCGCGTCCACCATTGGCGCCACGATCCCAGCTCCTCCGGACCTCATCTCCTCTTGGACACGTCATCGCGCCGCCGCTGCCACGGGAACCCCCCGAGCCGCCATCGACTATGGCTTTGGCCGCCGACCACAACCAACCGCTTCCACCACACCGACACCTACCCGTCGCACTTCAGCGCCCCCAGCCACGGCCTGGCCGAGGCCTCTCCAAACGACACCGCCTTCAGCCACAGCCCCCGCGCAACCTGCGCCACCGACGCCTCCGACCAACCCTTCCCTGCCGACCCCATCTTCGCCGGTTTCACCCTCGGAGCCGGACGTCACACCCAACGATGACCCTCACCTACTCGCCCGCATCGAGCACCGCACCTCCAGCGACTGAGCACGAGAACAACGTGCTGAGCCCCTATGCTCTGCCGTCATCCGTTTTCTATCGCTGAGATCCCCTTCACCGCCACCACCCGACCTTCTGGACTTTATCCCCTCGGCTCGGCGTCCACAACTCTCAGACGTTCTCGCCCTAGCCGCCAAAAGTACACTCCACCGCACCGATGACGACACCACCCTCCTGGTACAACGACCACCCAACCCCCCTCCACCCCCCCCGCGCATCTACGTTCCGATGCTGATGCGCCCCTGGGTCCTACAGACATGCCACGCCACTACTTCCCTACACCTGGGAGTTACACGAACTGTGCGCATGATGGCACGTCTCTTCTGGTGGGTCGGAATGGACGTTTCCGCCCGCTGGTGGCCGTGCAGTAGTTGTTATCGCCGGGTTGGTGATGTCGTGCAGGAGTCGCTCGGCGTCCGAGACTTATTAATCCGTAGTCCGTCACGATTTTTTAAGCACGCAAAAACAGAGCCCCCAGCAATCTACAGCCGTGCAGTAGTTGTTATCGCGAGGTTGGTAATGTCGTGCAGAAGGAGTCGCTCGGCGTCCGAGATTTCCGTTCCACAGTCCGTTGTGGAATACCTACAGCAATCCTTGAACTACATATGTACGACGTATTTAGTAGAAGTAGAAGGGTTTTGTGATACGTAGTCGCGAGGGGGGGGGGGGGGCAAAGTATATTAAATAATATAGTAAGTAGCTGACTGATCTTTTCACCACGTATTTGAAACACACATGAGAATGTACTCCGTGTCATCCCTTTTATTTTATTTTATTTCGGACTAGTTATGACCACTTTTTCAGTTTATGGATTGTTGGATCGGTCATATATCCTGGGGAAAAAAAAAAGGGATGACATCGAAAAGGTTGGCTGGTACATAAGGAACACCGTGTGTAAAAAAATCAGTTCAAAACACGCATTATTGAGCGGGGCATAGCCGATCGACTGTTCTAGCAAGGTCTCCGCAGGAACCCCACCTTGTCATGATATAGTCTGATCTGTAGTTGATTTGGCATTTGTCTTGCTAGAATTGGAGATATCCGGTGCACCGCGGCCACGTAGTTGATCGTTTGCCCCGTTGCTACGTGATGCTCCCGGCCATCGCCCGACTGTTTAGGCATTTTTCACGGTCACTGCTGTCGCGGCGATAAACGTTAATGAAATCGCATAACAAGATTCCGCATGTGCTCGTGTATACAGGGTGGTGGATTATTTTATTAAGATCGCCGACGCCTGCAATCGCCTTGAGACGTGCCTGAAAAAACAAAGAAATGTGGGCAAAAAACACTGCATTGTAGCGTGGTAGCGCTAGATAACAGAAACACATGTTTTTCTTCAAAAATTACTTGTACATATTATACGTACTCTTGCCCATCGCTGCAGCAGTAAAAACAAAACTTAGTATAGTATTAGATAGCGCTTAGACGGAAAATTTTTTCTTTAAAATTACTCGTATGATACATCT
>MEHQ01001572.1:118821-197119 GCA_008828725.1 Saccharina japonica | reverse complement strand
GGGGGGGGTCATAGGGAAACCAGGACGGACGAAAGCAGGAAAGATACGGCAAACAGAGTAGGTGCCAGACCGACTAGCTGGTAGAACCTTCCTGTACTACGGGCACAAACCTGCCTCGGCTGGCCTTTGGTGTGCTCCGGCTGGCTGTCCTTTCCTGTCGTTCTCAGTCTTGCTCTGTTGGCGCTGTTTCGGTCCATTTCATTTTCTTTCATTTCGATTGGTTTTTTTATTGGAGGTCGTATCTCCTCTGGGAGAAGCACGACACTTTCTTTCGTTTTTTTGTCATGCTTTTTATTTGGTTGCTTGGTTGTTGATTTGCTTCAGTATATTTACTTTTTATTATTTTTTCTTTTCGCTTTTTTCTTTTTTTCTCTTTTTTTCTCCTGCATGCACCTGGATTGCTAGCAGGGTAGGTCTTGCCTGTCGTATATGGCGTTGCATTGTCTGCTCTGCTTACTGCACTGAGTGTAGTATCTCAGTGTCGTAGGTTTGTGACCACAGAACTGGTACCTTTTTAGGATGAAGAATCGGCACGGACACAGGGTGTGCTGGATGTCGACGGGTAGAAAGGAAGGTTTAATGTGAAGAACACACACACACCATTCTTTCATTCTTCACTCGTTCATTTTGGTTTTTGAGTATCAGGTTTCTACACCGTAAGCGTTACTCTAGCTACTGACTTTCATCACGGGGGCGTGTTAGCATATGGACGTTGAGATCCATACGTATCTATTGTGATGTGCAGTCACTACGCACGGATACGAGTATATAAGTGTCTTAGTCTAGATATTGGGGTAATTGCAATATGCGGATAGATTATGAGTTTGTCTTACTCGAAGTGCGCCACATTGTATATATGTCCCAAGCATCTTCATCGGGAACGAAGGTGAGAACGTTGCTAGAACGTTACTATAACGTTGCAGAGAGCATTACACGCAACAGTACCGACTACGGTAGAATGTAACTATCCGTAGCATGGGCATTGTACCGAGATGACCAGGTGCAGGGACCCCCCTCTACTCTACTCCTCTACTCTACTCTTCTCCTCTTCTCCTCTTCTCTTCTCTTCTTCCTTTTCCATTGATCTCCCTGAGGTCAATCTTCTTTCCAGTATGCGCCTTTTCAAACCATGATTTTTCTTCTTTTTCACAAGTGATCTTCACAGACACTTCGGTGCCACCTCTGCCATCTCTATCCACAGAGATAGAGCCTCGACACACGCGTCATTCTCTCAGTATTTAGCTATGCGGCTGACAGGCTGCTGCTTTCAAACCATTCGAGCCTGCTTGATTCTCCCGCTGTGCACTAACCTACGCCTGCCACCCGGCATTTGCTTCCTACATAGGAGAATATATTTACTCTTGCCGGTACAGTCGCTTTTTTTAAGACTGTAATTTCACATCATGATCACTACACAGGCAAGCGCGAAAACTTAGGTGGGTACCAGCCCGGTGAGGTTAATCCCACTTCAATGCTACACATCGTTGGGTCTCGTAATTACTGCTAGGGACCCTATCAACCACGTCGCGTCGTCTCTCTCGCTGGTGAACTCACAATAAGAAGCTACCTTCGACGAACCGGACCAACCACTTGTGTGGCTGACCTCGATTCCGCATTATTTGGAATTCTGAAGGCGCTTCAACAAGCCGATGGACGAGATCTAGTGACGACCTGTTTCGCTGGGGCCCTTGGCGTTTGGTGCTTGCTCCCATGGGAAAACCGAACGCGTTGTGTAGACGACCTCAAGTTGTCATTCATATTTCTTAATCATCCATTCGACAATCACATGAGTATCATGCCGTGGCCTGTGACGCGTGCTACGATAGAGGCGGCACTTTTGAACTGATTCTGTTTCCGAATGATTGGACTCCTTAACCCAAAATAGTTGGACTTTCATATTTTTTGTTGCATTGTTTTTCATAGCATGCTTACATACGTTCATGGGACTGTCCATCGGGTAGCACTATTATTCTGCTCCAAAACCCGTTTGTTGGTGATGTATGGAGCTCCTCAAGTGAGGAGCTCAGAAACAACATGGCGAACCTCTTCTGTAACATGCGTCGCCTTCTCCTTTGATGCGTGTGGCATTCGGCTATATCTGCGGTAAACATGCTCACGCAGTCTTGTGGCCGGCCTTTTACAAGTGTCTAGCATTTTACGCGAATTTCCACCAGCTTATCGGCGAGGTCGAGCGGTAGGCGCGACATGACCACTTGGCGTTGGTTCCTTGCTGGAATAGGAAAATAGAAGACGTGTTATACTCGTACACACTGGAGTTTCGGTCGCTTGGGGGATCGCTTCGTCGAGCCAGTGGAATAGGGGTTCGCGTGGCCGTCTTCAACGAAGTGTCCGGGTTTTGTTAGGTTATTTTCCGTGTAGGGTTTGTGGATTTGGGGTACGGGTACACAAGAGTGCTCCATAACTTACAGACGTTCCGGGCACGGGTGCGAAAGTACGAGGTATAACATAACTCTCAGGAGTTTCGGGTACTGTGACACAGGCGTACATATCTCCCAAAAGTTCCGCGCGGGTATAAAAAACAATAGTTTTGTACCCGTACCACCGGTATTGTAGCACGGGGCGTACATAACATACAGAAGTTTTGGTTACGGGGATGGGTGTCGTACAGATCTTACAGCAGTTCCGGGCACGGGTATGAGAGTGTTACAGAACCCACATAAGATTCGGGTATCGTTGCACGGGGGTACAGAACACGCAGAAGTTCTGTACAGGTATCAAGAATGTGGTAGCCGTACGGCGGGTATGGTTGCACGGGCGTACATAACATACATAATTTCCGGGTACGGGTATGAGTGTCGCACATAACTCACAGAAGTGCCTTGCAGGGTGATATTGCCTGGGAACATACCTCGGTTATGGTTATTCACGTACCCTACATAAACCATATGCTGTAACCCTAAGTTTGCAAACATACCAGAATAGCAGTAGCACCACGGAACACCTGATACTTGGTAGATACAGGCTCCATCACCGCTGTCGGAATTTGACGGGCCTGGTACAACGCCAGAACACGTATAGTCGTACAGAACTCAATATACTTTGAAGTATATTAACATGCACGGCATGTAAGCTTGTACTACCGAGTACGATACGTATACTGTAATGTGTACGTACGACGTGAACGTACCTGGTACCATATTTGATCACGATACGAACAACACATACGACGCATGATACACAAGAACTTATTACTACGTACTGGTGTTGTCATACGCACCTGTTGCAGAGTCTCACAAAGTAATCATCCTTATCACTAAGCGGCGAAATTTTCAAGGTAAATAACGAGCCATAGGTACATAGAGTGGTACTGTTTTCTAAACCCGAAAAGGTACCGGCATCCCAGGTATGTGACAAAGGTATGTCCTCACGCCGGGTGTTGTGGCACGGGGCGTAAATAAACTTGACTTACAGAAGTTCCGGGTACGGGTATTGATGTCGTCACAAACCTTCCGGGGTACGGGTATGAAAGTGTTACATCATTCACAGAAGTTCTGAGTATTGTGATACAGGCATACCGAACTCACAGACGTTCCGTGCGGGTATGAAATAGTTGAACCCGTATTCCCCGGGTATTGTGGCACTCGGGAGTGCATATAACTTACAGAACTTCCGGGTACGGATATTGGATGTGGTACAGAACTCACAGAAGATCCGGCTACGGGTAAACATGTCATATATAACTTACAGAAGTTTTTTGTGGGGTAATACCCGGTAAATACCCCGGGTGGGGTTTTCTACACTAGGTACCCTACAGAACACAACCCCAACCATGGAAGTTTGGATTCATATATTTTTCCAGCCCTTTTATCATTTCATGTTGCCGGAACTTGTTTATGGCATTACGGGAGGTCATTGCTTTGATCGGCCTACCGATCAAGTTGTTTGGCTTGCCTCCCTAAAGAGTTTCGCGTTGGACCGGTGTTTTTATCAGCGAAGCGATTATGTTGTCGGAAGACTTACCATTCTAACTTACATATTTGAATATACAAGTCATGCCAGCACACTTATTAAGCATGTGTCTGACGTAGTATGTAGCTTGCAAAATTGAATTTCGACCATTCAAGTGGTCGTACGCACAGCTGACGTGTTTTGAGAAAAAACATACAAAGCGAAAATGAAAAAATATAAATATGAAACGTATAGCTGGTACTTTGTTGGAACACACTGCTGATACTGCTGAAGACATATCATAAGTCCCTCGCAAGCCGACTTAAGACGCGTGCAACGATAGAGATAGCTCTTTTGCGCTGAAATAATTTCTGAATGATCGAGCTCCTTAACCCAAAATCGTCGGACTTTGATCATTATTTTGTTGCAATATTGTCCTTGTTTGCTTCGGCCATGGGATTTTCACTCGGATAGCGCTTTTACTTTCCTCCAAAATCAGTTTGCGGTGAAGTGTAGAGCTCTTCAAGTAACCACCCTTATTAGAAGGCAAAAACATGGTGCACCTCTATCGTAGCATGCGTCTTAACAACAGCCAGGGTAAGCGTTTAGGTATTTTTGTATTTTTGTTTGTGAATATCTCATTGGACACGTATTTCAACCCGTCTCGTTCAGCGAACTGGCAAACGCAGCATAACTGCTTTGAAATATCGGTATTTACATATGTCGCCGATATCCTCCGCCACCCCCCTTGGCACTCCCGCCGCACGGTAAACGAAACTGCCGCAGCCAGGCTATGCAATGTTAACGCTTGACACGATACAGGTAATACATATTTCTGTACGAACCCAGCGGTAGGCGACAGGCAAAACCCACAAAGGGAGGCGATTTTGTTCCCACGACAACTGTTTTTCGCTTTCAATATTAAAGTGCCGTGATGGTGCCAGAGATAGCCATCAGGGTGGCCGTTTTTAGGATTCCACGTGCTTCCTTGTCTACGGCTCGCCAACCGGTGCATCCGAAACGCAACCACTGACCGATGAGAGGTACACTTTCAACACAAAAACGACGACAGCATCCAGACGTAGCATGTTGCGGTTTGCGCCGATGCTCGCTTTTCGGTCCTCCCCGTTTTGTTAAACCGACCACCGAGCACAACATGCGCAATGTCAGTCAAAACTGTGCGTGCTGCCATAACTTACTGCTGCGGTTGTTGTTGACACCATGCCGCGCCGCGATATGCAAGAAGCTAGAAGGGCATCGCCATGATTAACTCCTGCAACAGTTGTGCGAAGATCAGTATTGCCCAGTTCACCCAGGAGCAACGTGAGGCCTTCGACGCAATATCGAATGTCCATGCTTCTCTCCACGACCACGATGGCAGACGTCGGCGCGTGCTACCCTCTCACACCGCAGGGAAGGGGGTCATCTTCGTCGGATCCTTGCTACGGTAGAGGTGCACCCTGTTTTTTCTGAGCGTGGGCACCTGAGGAACTCTATACCTCAGCCAAAAACTGTTTTTTGAAGCAAAAGCAAAGTGCTACGAGTGCATACCCGATCCACAATCCCATGCACCAAAAAAGAAATAAAACACATTTCCTCACAAGAATAAACAAACCGACCATTTTTGGTTAAGGAGCCTCGGTTTTTTCAGAAACGTTTTAGTCAAAAAGTGCTACCTCTATCGTAGCACGCGTCGTCGATGTATTCTTCGTCGATGGACCAAGGGGCACCAGCAAGGCTTTTTTCTACACCACGTTGTTGGCTGCTATTCAGGCGAGGAGGGGGACATATGTCCTTGCTGTGGCTACACGCGGCGGGGCCTCCACCCCTTCTCCTCAGCGCCCGCACTGCGCACTCCTGGTTCGTGATACCCATCAACATCAAGCGGCACTCATCTTGCTTCGTGGAGAACCACAGCTCGCGGGGCCATCTATTGGGCGGAGCGAACGTGATCCGCTCGGAGGAGACCCCCAAGGCCCACCGATACAGCATCGAGGCGTCTCAGAGGCGTCATGGGCATCAATCGTCCATGGGGTGGAAAAATCGTGGTGATGCGAGGTGACTTCCAGCAGGTACTCCCAGTCGTTCGAAGGAGGACAGGGGGAGAGGCTGTCAGTAACTGAATAAACTATTGCCTACTCTTGGCGCGGGTGAACGTGCTTCAACCTGAGAGTATTTCATGCGGGTGATACGGGCTGGAAGGGATGGCCAACGACTGCAGGACATCTGTGAGCGGCGGATGATAATTGGCACCGGCGCGAAGGAGGATGTACTCCTGTGTTTAAACACCCTTTTTTCAGGTGGACAGCGTGCGAATTCCGGGCAACCTCATTGTCGCCGGGGGGGGTGATCCACGACATACCAACGATGGCACCTTCCGTGGTCTTGGCTCGTTTGGCACCGATGAGAGCCAACATTAACAAACGACTTCTCTGACGAGGATGTCTGTGCCCGCGCCTTGAAACGACAATCAACGCAGACGCATGCTACGGTAGCCTGCATGCAGGTGCAACATTTTCTTTCCGAGGGTGGTTACTTGAGAAGCTCAAAATCCCACCCAAAAAACTGATTTTGAAGGAAACCAAAAGTGCTTCACGATGGACATTACCATGGGCTTAATGTATAAAAAATGAAAATGATTGCACCACAATAATTGAATTCCGACGATTATGGGTTAAGGGGGCCCGTCATTCAGAAAATGTTTCAGCCAAAAAAGGGTATACCTCGTACCTCTATCGTAGCACGCGTCTGGAAGCTCAATGGCGGCATCATGCAGCGTGTGCGGGGCGAGGAGTTCGAGCCTCTCAGCATCGACGACAGCAAGGACATGGACAGGGCCGACATTTACCCCGTGGAGTTCCTGCACACCTTGTTGTCGTCACCAGCTGAGATGCAAACTCGTTGTGTTACATTCAAGGTGGGAGCCCCGTTCATCTTGCTACGCACGACCAGCACGACATCGGGATTGTTCAACAGTACACGTTGCATTCTGTTGAGCCCTTCGCCGCGGGTTCGACACGTCGAAATCGCCACAAGACCAAATGCGGGGAACACGGCCTTCGTGCTCCGATCCACGCCGACTTCCAACGAGAGTACGCTGCCTTCTGCACCCCCTCGACGGCACATACCCCGTGGCTCCGTAATGTTGTCTGATCGACGTGTGCTACGATAGAGGTGGCACTTTTCCTCCTATATAGTTTCTGAAATGACAGGGCTTCCTCACCCAACATCGTCGGAAATTTCATTGAAACTTCATTGTTTTTTATGTAATATTTTTCGGTGTAAAACTCTGACGCGTGCTACGATAGAGATGGCACTTTTGTCCAATTTGTTTTTCTGAATAATCGAGCTCCTTAACCCAAAATCGGCGGACTGTCAATATTTTTCTGCAATACTGTTCCGTGTTTGCTTCGGCCATGGGAGTTTCAATCGTATAGCACTTTTACTTTCCTCCAAACTCAATTTTGGGTGAGGCGTAGCGCTCTTCAAGTAAGGAGCTTCAGAAACAACAAGGTGCACCTCGATCGTAGTATGCGTCTACTTACAGTAGGCCCCACCGCATTGCTCATCGGCGTCACTTTGTTTTACCTCCAAAATCAGTTTCTGGGTGGTGTATAGAGCCCTCAAAGTGGCCACCCGCAGAAAAAAAAGGTGGTGGACGTCTACCGTAGCATGCGTCGATCGTCAACAACGCACAGGGCCAGACATTGGACCGGGTTAGCATCTGTTCGCGCCGCCCAGCGTTCTCCCACGGTCAGCTATATCGGGCCGTGCCCGGGGCGACACCCCCGCGGAATCTCCGTTTCATGGTGAGTGGGGGGGGGGGGCACGGAGCTGCCGGGTGGATCACGATCCCTGTCCATCATCAATTCCGTCTACAAGGAGGTGCAACTCGTTTCGGGCCAGTATTTGGACAGGGAGAAAATCAATCGTTCGTTATTTTGTCGGTAGAAAACGATGTGCACCCACGAAATAACGGAGTATGCCGCCGGCAAGGGGACTGCATCTCTGCCTATGTTGCTACAGTAGGATGGCGGCGCTCTGATTCAACTCAAAATTCGTGACTTCGTGGCGGGTGTGAGGTGTGCTTGTGGCGTGTACAATTATGTTTGGTCAGCATGCACAGACTCAAAATACAAACACGTTGTTAGCTGTGAGCACGCCCAATTGAATGGTTCAAACTCGACTCTGCCGAAAGTTGTTTTTTTAACTGTGGTGAAATATGTCATGTGTGGGTACAGCAGTACGATCGATTGGACGGTAGAATCGTAATGTTTTCGACGTACGAGAGAATATGTGTTTTGCATGTACGGGAGACGTTTAAACATTCAGACGAGAACGGTTATCTGTATTCGAGTAGCCTGTTCGTCGTACCCACCTGAGATAGTTTGTATCGTCGTCCCGCGAGCGAAGCACGCAGCGAAGCAGGGTGGCGATACAGGTACAAGGTGAGGTATGGGCTAGTTTGAATTCGGGTCGGTGTCCTTGTGTCAAGCTGCTTGACATTTTTCAGAAGACGTCACCTGTGAGAACGACCGTTGGGACGGTTGAAGTTTGTGACTCTGAAAGCTGCGCGATGTTTTCAGAAACTGTAAGATATACGCCACCTGGGAGTACAACCGATTGAACGTTTGAAACTCATCTTTACTACGTACAGTAGCTGCCTTGGCTGTGCGACGGTTTTCTAAAAATGTTCAAATACGTCAGGTGTGGGTACAGCACGACCGATTGAACGGTTGAATCTCAACTTATTAGCAAGCTGCGCGAGTATCAGGGGTATATTTAGTTGGCTCTTCGAAATACGCCGAAAATTATAAAATATCCCGTTGTGTTGGGGAACCAGGAGACACACAACAACTTGAGTACGTCGTACGAGTACAGCAAAGTACAGAGGTTTGAAGTGTTTTAGAGCGACAAGGCGAGCGTACAGCGACGCTGAACCCGGCCTCGTGTGTCCTACTGATGCTGCTGCTGCTGTTACTGCTGCTGCTGCTGCTGTTGTGCCGTTGCTCTTGTAGAAGCGACCGCCACAGCTATTATAGCTGCTGCTACTATTCCCAGTGACTTTAGTTACTGGGCTCTGTCGCGGAAATTATTTAATTTCCCAAATCCCCTGCCTTTCAACTCTGTTTCGAGATCTAATTCCATCTTTTTTTAGTAATCCCCTCCCCTACTTATTTCGACTCCAAACACGATTTGGCTCTGTAGCCCATCAATCCATCTACGCCATGTTGTACCTGGTATAAAAATATGGATCTGTGACATTTGGCTAGATAAAGTTATACTGATTCAATACTTAACCTAGCTTGGTAGTATAGCTCTGGGTCGAGTCGGTTATGGTGACGGGCGAACTTGTACTGAGCTTTAATACATGGGAAGTGCAACTGTGCAAAGCGACGGCGCAGCCACCTGACGATAACGTGGAGGACTGCTGCAGCAGCGTGCTGCTGCTGCTGCTGCTGCTGAGCCGAGGTGGTATACGCTGCGTTGTGCGGTAGCACCCGACGATAATGAATGTGGAGGACGCTGATTTAAGCTGCGTTGTGCGCAAGCACCTGACGAGCACATACATACATACATGGAGGAGGCTGCTCATTAACGTCAGGCAACATTACAAAATAAAGCTGATGTATCGAGGATGTATGTATGTACATGATGAATACCAGGCATAGCTACTGCTGTACGCACAAACTACAACAATACATAATACTTCACAGGCGAGGCAAGGCGGTGCGGAGCGGATCGGGGCGCGTGCCCCGCCCAGCTAACAACCCTGTGTATGCGCGTCCGTGAAATATTAATATTTTTTGAATGGAATTGCCAGGAAGCGGAGTGGGTCAGACGGTCGTTCGTGTGTGTCATGCGAAGCACTAAACCAATCGTCGTGCTCTCTATGGCGCATGGCCCATGCCTTGGGAGAGCGTCCGAGTCTATCCACGATTTCATGATATGTGCGGTAGCACCCGACAATAATTAATGTGGAGGACGCTGATTTAAACTGCGTTGTGCGCAAGCACCTCTGACGAGCACATACATACATACACGGAGGACGCTGGTCATCAACGTCAGGCAACATTACAAAAGCTGCTGTATGTACATGATGAATACCAGGCATAGCTACTGCTGTACGCACAAGCTACAACAATACATAATACTTCACAGCCGAGGCGGTGCGGAGCGGGTCGGGGCGCAGCCCCGACCCCCGTGCCTCGCCCAGCTAGCAACCCTGTGTATGCGCGTCCGTGATATATTGTTGAATGGGATTGCCAGGAAGCGGAGTGGGTCAAACGGTCGTTCGTGTGTGTCATGCGAAGCACACAACCAATCGTCGTGTCTCTATGGCCATGGCCCATGCCTTGGGAGAGAGTCCGAGTCTATCCACGATTTCATGATCCATGTATCCATGGTCATGGTCCATGTCCATGATGTTCGTGCGAAATGTAACGCCAAATGAAACGACACAACAAGTTACGCCGCTCCGCATCACATCATACTTGACACTTGACATCTTGACATGCTGACGACTGTACTGTACTCGTACGTATCGTATGTACGACACACACGGAATATTTACGATTGATGCGATTGACGGCGAATTTAATGCAGTACGTTTACAGGGCAGGCGTACAAGGGCAAGAAGAGTATTCTTGTCGCCACACATTACAAACTTTGCCGCGGGGAGCGGGTCGGGGCAGCGCCCCGACCCGCTCTCCGCCCAGCCAACAAACCCCGTGTACGAGTCAAGGACTCCCTCTCTCTCTATGTCTTCTCAGGAATATATCGATGCGATAGAGTAAGTAGAGGAGTGCGTCAGGCGTATTCTATATACGTAGTAAGTAAGCAGCAGCAGATAGATAGTTCTTGTTCTTCGAGTACAAATCATTGCAGCAAGATGAAGGGGGTAGACCCACTGACACACAGACGACACACGGTAGTAGTAGTGCAGTTTCTGGTACGTCGTAGCAGTATCAACCAGCAGCAGCAGCAGCAGTAGTTCATACTACGACTGATTGATTATTGATTCGGATTGAATGTCGTACGAGTGCTAATTATCACAAAACTTCACAGACAGGCGGGGCGGCGGGGAGTGGGTCGGGGCTTCAGACCGTTCACGCTGTGGCCGTTGATCGTGGAAAGTACTAAAGGTAATATAATATTTTATTCAGGGTACTCGAACTACACAATAGCATTGATAGTACGTACTCGTACTGCTGTAGGACCGCATCAAACGATCACGATGATGATATCAATCGTGGCAAAGTGTCACTGGGACCCTCGTGCAGAGCAACCTCTCTGCGCGCTACTATCACTAATTAAACTGCGGCCCGTGCACAGCTGTACTTTTGTTAACACAATGGACTCGACTCGCCCGGACGTCGTTGAGTGGGATAAAGCTTCGGCACACCAACAAAACATGATTGACAACTTAATGCTGATCTATATTATCTTCTACAACCGACGATTCGTACGATAATAGTAACTTGAGTTCGTTCCAAAGTTCCTGGAATGGATCTGGAAAGTTGAACGATACCCTCTCCATCAGCGAAAATGGAAGCGGGAGGGAAATCAGCGGCAGAAAAACAATTGGGGTTTTTCGCGGCTTGACACGCTACTATACGACCGTCTATCTACCATTCGGATTTCTCTCTCGCTGACATACCGACCTGCTAAACGTATCGTTCGACCGATGCCCGCGTACGACATCGATCGGTGTTATGTTGGGTGGGACGGTTACGGAAACCGACTGTAGGTTCTACCACATTATCCTACACTAAACCTGATCTATACCCTAGAATATGTCAGGAACCCCGATGAGCTGCCGGTTATCCAACTGATTGATCGATAGAGACAATACTGGCACTCATAGTGTTTCCGGGGACAGACTAATTATTATTCAAAAGGGAAAGAGGCAGTTGACATCCACGTGTATCAACCACCACTTCGGTCGGACTCCAAGGTTCCAGGAGCCGAGCAAAATAGAACCCCGTCGATACTGGGCAACTGCTGCGTGTTTCGATGTGAACAGTGATCAAATATATGTTGACCATTGACGCTCACAGACGCGCTGAACTGCTGACAGCGAAACAGCGCCCGATGCAAGCATATTCTCGAAAAATGAATACGATACAAACGACTGCGGAGAACCCGTATCTACCAAAGCTTTTGCTGGCCCGCGAGCGTTTTGCATGCGGTCCTGCGTGTACTTTGACTTGGGGTGTCTGGTGAGAGGGGTTCATTTTTAATACCCCCCCTCTAAAACGGTGAAATTCTGGCAAAACAAACAACACAAACTGGGGTGTCTATCACAGACGTGTCTATCACAGACGGGTTTCGGGAGTCTGCATCCTCATGACGAGACTCTGACCACGCTGGTAACCAAATCGACTTTTCTGTTGCAACCGACAAAGGCGGCGGCTTGCCGTCCCCACCGATCGAGAGGATGTGCGTAACGTTTAAGCGACAGCACAGGGGATTTCGTCGGCGCTACAGGCTCGACCAACTTGGAAATATACGTGGGTGTCGCGCCGCCTGCTTCAGCGATCAGCGACAAGGGTGCAACTCTGTAGGAATTTGAAACTTCTCCGCAATCAACATTACTCTGCAGTTCACCTAAACAAGGAACCTTGCCAACAGCCCTTGTTTTCTGGCCCTGGATAAGGGAGGGTGCTAATGGGCGAAGCCAGCCTCATGCGTGGCTCGCGCTACCAATCACACCCAACGGATGTGTGTACAAACGACCGGGGAGCATCCAATTCCCCTTCCTGATTTGCTGACTCATTAACCTGGTCATCGAAACATGGCTCATCCATGCTCCGATCTAAAGATGCTGGTAAACGTAGGTCATGACCCCCGTGTTTAGCGGCGTCTCGTTGTGCGCACAGAAAATACCACTCTGTTCTCGGTGGGTTGGATATTTCCGTACACTGCGTAACAATTCGTACTGTACTATTCTCTGACAATCTGATAGATTTGCTACACTTTGGTCCGGGCGGTATCGCATCACCCTTCTAAAGAGGGCAATACGACAAAACACGAACCGGGGAGTCTACCTACAGGCCTCGGCAGGCAAACAGCGGTGGATAAAAGGAGAGTCCTGTTACTTCGCTGTCTTCTAAAAGTGGAATATCTGCCGAAGGGTGCCGCCGACGTAGGTCGGCTGCCTACGTCGTTGGTATTCTATGGTGACGACTACCCGGGAAGGCGTATTGCTCGATTTGCGAAAACAAATAATGGTTTCGCTGAGCCCAACGCTTTCGACTGTAAGTGGTGTGAACACTGGCAGGTATGTATGTATCAACCACGTTGGTCGCTACTCGTACGCCACAGCAACGCACGGAAGGGCTCGTATCGCCTAACGAGTGATAAAACCAACGCGCGGACGTACGCGTTGGAGTGAGAAGCCGCTAGCAACGGAAAGCAAGGCGGCGGAAACCGAAAACGAGGCAGACAATTGAGCGCAAACTGTCGTGTGCTGCGATACAGCAGCAGCAGAATTCAGCGCATCAGCAGTACTGCTGTACTGCAGTATACAGCAGTAGTATACAGCGATATGATCAGAAACGTGAAGCGGCGCAATGTACGATCGCGATGAAGTTTTCTACAAATTGGAAATGATCACTCGCTTCACCGACCGGGACTCCAAGCGTCTGCAAGCACACACCCGAAAAGACAGTATCCATGACGACGCCAGTGTTATAACAAGTGGACTCGACTCGCTCGGTCTTGCGAGTCTCACCAGCGAGGCACTGTGGCCTTGCTAGCTGTCCACTATAATGTATCACAACGGGAGCAGGTCCTTCCGTCTTTCACGTGTAGATGCATGCATGCTTGGAGTGTAATGAGATGAGATTGATAATCCTTTGTAATTGAGCTTTCTTCATCCTTCTTCTTCACTGGCCGCCTACAAATCCTTTCATACTGACTACACTCGCCTGACTCTCGCGTACATCAGTCTCACCCGACCCCGATGACTGGCCATCTCGTCGTTCGATCAGAGAGGACTCCAGGCTAGCAAACTTCTGAACTCGTGTGCGTTGTCTTACACCGAGGCAACTCCTCCCGTGCTTCCCAACTCCTCCCGTACGTCATCTTCTCGTTTATTACTTGTTTTCTCTATCCAATCAATATCGTCCGAATTGCGACATCGATGGTCGATTCGGTACTGGTTTTGTTCATTCCTTTATCATACGTTGCGACGCATTCGACCTTTCCAACCAAAAAGCCTAATAAATACTGAACTCTACAATCCAGCAACTAATGTTCAACCGCTTATTGTTGTAGTTTCGTGCGGGTATCTTGTACTCTATTTTCAAGTACAATATAAATACCCTTATTTCCGGATATTCTCCCCGTGTTCTCATCGTTCTACAATAAACTTCTGAGCAATTTCTTATCACTTTCCTATTCCCAAGATGTATACGACTACAACAGTATCCAAGCTCGATACCTGGCGATACCAACGACCTATCTCCTATGATCTCGCTTGTCCGGAAACTTGACTACGACCTGGTATGTTTCTCCTCTTCTTCCTTGTTTTCCACCCTTTTTACTTTGTTCCGATTCGAATATCCTATTTCTCTCAAATATCTTCTCTCTCTCGCACCCTCTCGTACTTCTCGTCCAACCGTCACTATGCTTCCCCGTACCCGTCTTTTATCATGCCCACTCTCAATTGTAACCATCACTATTCACTTCGTACAACACTTTGTCATACAAAAAAAAACAAAAAAAAACGGCACGTCTATACCGAGCGTATACGTAGAACTTCGTTCGTTTTGGTGAGCACAATCAGTATGCGAGTCAGGCAGGAAACGCACACCCTCCTTAGAGTTACGTCTCTCGCCGCTATGGTCTAGACTCGGTCTTCTTGAGTGGGCTGGAACGGGGGGTCTAAGGGTGTGTGAGGGCGGGAGACTGGAGACTAACGCTTCCCCAATCCCGAACACAAACGCCTAAGAATTGCGTTGAACTCCAATCACACCTCAATGTTACCCCGTACGACGAAATTACTCGTACTTGCCAGTCAGCACCGTAGGCCGTGGTGCAAGCTCCAACAGCACAGCAGCAGCGTTCCAGCTCCGCATCTAACCCCGGAGCGGAACGGAACGACGACAACACTATCCCGACAACAACAGGAGTCCAAAGAGGTGGGTACGCTTTCTTCCTGATTACTGCTGCACTGCGGTTGTTTGTATTCCTCGATAATCTACGATGAGTCACTCGCTTCTTTTTTTTAGTTGCAGGTGGGGCGGGCAACCTCGTAGTACAGCAGTACAAGTAAAGTGTGTTCTGCAGATGCCCCCAAGACTGCCGCTGCTATCACTGTCGTCTTCCTGCTCGCTCATACGGGTGCGGGTGCCTAACAAAGATCGAACCAGGAGCACACAACATCTCTTGTCGGTGATAGTTTCTAACAAGAGGCATCGTGGGTACTCGTCAGCATAGAGCGGGCCTCCGGTCTTGAACCTTTCTTCAACCCACATGGAAAAATCTGAAAAAAAATACGTGGTTCTTGGGTCATGTCGGCAAAACCCCGTGCCAGTGCGACGTACTCGTACCTGGTATTTGTAGTCCATGTGAGAGGCTGGACAGCTGCTTATCTGGTACACATATATCCCATGCCTTCGTGCATATGCCCCTTGCAGCAGACACGCCTATCCGCCCACCCTTGGAGGATTGACACGTCCGGAAAAGTCGTCGTGGGGCTCCCTACTTCAAGGCAACAGATTCTTCGGCAATACCCGGTACAGGCAAAGGATTGCTGGATATTTGTACCTGCGGGCACACGCGTACGGGCTACGGATTGCTGGCAACAACTCGCCGTATAAAGGAGACTGAGGGGTGAGTCCGCCTGCTAGCTGCCGCACGATCGGTTACCAGTGCAGCTGGAGCTGCTACTGCTATATAGTGCTGCTGCTCCAGTACGTCTGCGATAAACGGGATTTGCTCCTTTCTGTCTAAACGGTCGGTCTGGTTCGAGATCGTACGCAGATCGTACGCAGCCGAGATATATGCCCATGAAGAGGTGGACTCGACACCCAGTACCGGGAATACGACCGATGGACACCGTATTACAAACGGTCCATGATCAAACCCTAGCGTCAAGCCATCGATACCATTTATATTCTATATGCAGTACAGGACACCTACTGCTGCAGTAATAAGAAACAGGAAATCTGGTCCAGGCTGGATTTCTTGTTTGAGGGAGGGTGCTTTCTACACTAACTTGAAGATAACGAGTCCCGAATCTGTTAGTTCCCTCTAAATACTATCCTGGCTTTCTTATTAGGCTGTTTCTTAATAGGTGTCCTGTACTGTATGCGTTGACCTTTGTTCTTTGGTACTTCTTCGCTACTATCTCAAGCGGGCTCTATATACAGCTCTCTGGGCCTCTCAGACTTCAATCAACGTCAACAATTGATGATGAGCAGCACCAATTTGTATTCTTGCCCGAATGCATTACAGTTGATGATGTGAGAAGCAGCACGCGCACGCGCTGTGTGACGACATAATAACAAGTCCTCCTCCTTCCTGTTTTCTTTGTTCAATCTCAACCGCCGAACGTATCCACATCCCTCGTACGTATCTACCGTACGTACGTATCTGATTTTCTGTAATTTTTAAAATCCTCCGGCAGACAGGTACAGGTATCATACAACGAATAAATGTACTCGTACAAACAGAAAGCACACATGCACATACCTACGAATATATACAGCCAGCCAGCTGTGCCGTGTATATGTGTATACTCGTAGTGTGTTGGTTTACATCGGTTGTGGGATGTCACGACGGTGCTGCTGCTGCTGCTGCTGTGCTGCTGCTGTGGCGTACTGCAGCCTGATTGAGGACGTCATCAACCGGAGAAACTCTACTTGACAGGACGGGGGGTGGGTGTACAACAAGTATGCGATGCCTTCGAAGGTCTCTTGTCGTATACTATGCCGTAAGAACTCTGATTTGTTTTCGCTTTGGACTTCAAGCAAGCATTGCACGGCGGTAAACTACGCCTATGGCCGCATCAACAAAAGGGAGCGTATCAGTAAAGACGTCATAAAATCACAGATGAATTTGGCGGTAGGTACCGATGTCGTGCAAACTCGTCCCGTCAAATTTAGACGACAGGTACCCTGATCTCCGAGGTCTCGTCCCGTACAAGGAGCAATGCCACGCACGGTAGATTCGGTGCTTTATCACAGGAGGGACTCATTATCGCACATGAACCATGACTTCTAACAGGTTTATTCGTTAAACCCGACGTAGATTTCAATGCGCTACGTATTGCTGTAGTTCTAAAACCAATGTTTTGGTACAAGAATAATACGTTAACTGGTGTTACGGGAGACCAAGAGGAAATAGGACCTACGGTCCACACAAAAAACGACATGTTTCGCAATTTTACTAACAATATTAAATCGTATATGACCGGTGCTTCGGTACAGGTAGCACTTCTGGGCTGAATCGTTTTCTGCACGATCGGGCTCCTCAACCCGAATTCGTCGCACTTTCATTCTTGTGACGAAATATGTTTCGGACTATAATTCGGTCATGAGATTTATCATCCGGCAGCACTTGTAGTTTCCTCCTAAATACTGTTTTGGGTGATATATGACGCTCTTTACGTGAGGGGTTCAGAAACAAAACTGTGCACCTGTATCGTAGCATGCGTCATATATTTATGTGAGGGTATTACCTGCTGAGCTATAGGGGTAAAATATCGATCGATTACCCAGCCCAGGGTAATCCTTATAACATTTATAGGTTGGGTTGGCGTCGGTTGGCAACGACGCTGTAAAACACGCCACTCGCTGCGTGGAGCTAGACAACCAGGGTGCCGTTTTTTTTTGTTATTTTTTTTTGGCAGTCACCAAAGCTGGCGGTCGAGTAGATCATTTGTGCGGGGTGGAGAATCTTTGTTCCGCACAAGGGGAATGGTCGTATCACGTAGTGTTAATATGGTAAGGCGTCCGCGAGGCAGTTACATAGTAAAACCCATTGCTGTCTCCGGAAGTAGCCACACCAGAAAATAAATTAACTCATTGAAGCTGTCGTCCATATGCAAGTCCGCCTCAGAGGCGGTTCTTCGCAGGATGCAGCTCACCCTCCATGCGACTCGCCCAATACCTCACGGCGTTTCGCGCTTGGTGCAAGCAATGTCTGCCTGGTTGGTGAAAACCCAACGCGCTCCGTCCCGGCATTGTAGGGATGCGAGGGTCTATGGTCATATGACTACGGCCGTGCACAACATGAGTACACCCCCCCCCCCCCCCCCCCCCCCCCCCCCTCTGAACGGCGGGATATTTGGGACGTCGGTACCGTATACGGCCGTACGTTGACCTACCCGCTTCGTTTCAATACCTGGGGAACCAGGGAGACGTGTTTCTTTAGGGACGCACGCGCAAGCGTTTCTGAAAAAAGAAACGTTGGAAGCAAGATTCGAACTCGTGTTCTCGACGACGTCAAATTGTGAGGGTATTACCTGCTGAGCTATAGGGGTAAAGGATCGACCGATCACCCAGCCCAGGGTAATCCTTATAACATCTACATACATTTTACGTTTTGAGGTGACCTCACGTACAGTATATGTTTTCGAAGTGTCTAGCAAGGTTATAATTAGGTGGTGAAACGTGAGCGATTGCACCAAATTTATGATAAATCGACTTTAGCGCACCTGAAAAAGCAGGTGATGTGCGGCTTGCCGCACATCCGTTTTCGGCCCCCGCACATTCCTTGGCCGCAGGCCAAAATAAATGTGCGAGTCGATTTTTTTGTGTCTCTTTTCGCCGCAGGCTGAATTCTTTTTGTTTTTTTTCTTGTGATATTTTTGACAATTTCATGCTGAATTTCTTTGTGGTGTTCTTTTTTGAGGGGACTGAGTTCAAATTTACGACGGTTTTCTATGTCCGTGGATGAAACAAGGCTTGAAAGGCTCGCAAATACAGAGGAATACGCGTAGTTGGTTTTAAGTTTCAATGACTTGAATGGAAATCTACCTCTAGCAGCTGCTGTATAGCATGTGAGCTAGCCACAGGCGAGTTGACGCAGGCTACAAGAGTAGTGGAAAATTGCGGTGATAAGGGGGCGAATCAAATGATTCCAACATTTTGATGATTCCTCAGAGTTGACCTGCGCGCTGACATCCATGCAGTTTTGTGGAGGTTCTGTCTGTGCCTGTTTCTGTGTTATTTGCAAGACGAGCGAATGAGACGCACATTTTGAGTACATACACGCACATACGTCCAAAATTTTCGCCTCCGGCGGCCCTCCAGGCCCCCTACGCGCACACCGAAATAAGCCCGATGTGCGCGACGTGCACATACTCTTGGAGCAATAAATATAATCCTGGTGTACATGATAGTTTCAAGGGTACCTGGTATGATATCTGCAGCGTTTTTGCTTTTGTTGAAGCGAGCTACTCCCATATGAACGTATAATACTGTTGAATTATGCCAAGTAACGACACGTTAATCTCATGGTTTTGGTCTAGAAATATGTAGTATAGCAGTGGAGTATACGTACGTATCAGCTTGCAAATATAACTTCGGGCGAAATCCTCGACCTCAAAGCTAGCTGCTTGCTGGTGTTGTTGTTGCTGTTATTGTTGTTTTCGTTTTTTTGTATTTTTTTGTGAACAAAGAGTACCCGAAAACTCCGAGGGGCCTCTGTCTTTCGCTTGAACGGGGAATGTGATCACAAAGCAATCCCACGGTAGGGGTACCACTTTTAGGCTCAATATTTTCTGACCGATTCTGCTTGTCACGCAAGTAACCACCGGATACGATTATGTTTTAAGTGGTGTATTTGTTTTTGGACTACCGCGTTGGAAGGTTTGGTCGGGTTGCGCGAACGAATGTTTCCGAAGTCATGTTTTGGGTGAGATATTGAGCTCCTCGTGTGAGGAGCTCAGAATAATTTGCTGCGCCCCTACCGTGGGATGACTCCAGCAGGTATTTAAAGCTGGCGTCGTGTAGTACGTCGTTTTCGTCTGTCTTGTCGTTTTTTTGACCCGAGTATTTCCCCCACTGCCGCGGCAGCAACACCGAATACCCTCTGATCTGGTATGCGATGAACAGCAAGTGGTATTGGTACAGACTATTCCATATGTTCAACGGGAAAATCATATCATATATACCTGGTAGCAAATATGAGTTCCTTCGAAATCCTTGAGATCACATTATTGTTTTCCTATTTGGTTGCTCTTTACTTTGGTGGATTATATAACTGTTTACGACGAAAAGTGGGCCTCGATTGGCGTTTGTCAAGGCCGGGCCGGGCCAAGGCAAGCCAAGACATTCGAAAAACAAATGGTCCGGGCCGAGCCGGCCCGTCAACCCTTGTATATTTAATATGCTGGGTCGGGCCTCGGTCCATGCCCTGAAAATTGTTTGGGCTGGGTCTGGTCGCGTCCCATCTTTGAAATTTTACAAGCCGGGCGGCATCGCAGCCCATCCCCTCCAAATTTGGTTGGACGGCTCGGGCCGTGGCCCATGAGGTGTGGGCTCTATATAGGCCACTCCACCCGTGGGCTCTATGTAGGCCACTCGACCCGGCCCCCGAGGCGGCCTAGTGATTTGACAGGCCGGCCCGGGCCGCCACCTATGATATTTGGTGACTACTGCTACTACTTCTACTTCGTCGACTATTCTATGAGGCCGCCAGCATGCTATGACGGGTTGGTCCGGACCGCGGCCCATTTTGTGAGGTGTGTACTGTTGCTGCTACTAAACGTTGTTTGGTTGTGTGTCCGTGTCAGGGTCGGCATCCTCCAACCACAGCTTCGTTCGTACGATTCATTCATGTCAAACCGCCTCGAGTGTACAATAATAAAATCTGAGGCCTTGTGCACATGTCGGGTAAAATCTTTGGGTACCGTTCTGGGTCTATGGACCACACTCATTGCCGTCTCCTTGCCCTGGTTTGTCCCGCAGACCGGACTGCTGGTGCAGTTGCGTGAGGCAGGCCCAAACCCCAGACAGGGGGCATTATTTTACCGAGAGTTGCAACGACGATCACCTTAATGTGTGTCGATGTCGAAGCGAGGGGACACCAACTGCTTCTGCTGTGGCGTCGGAAACCGCCGCTAAAAGATCAGTGCTTGTACGGACGTTATACTTCCTCCATGGAGGGTATTGTAGCAGTTTATATTGCACCAGCTCTGGTTGTTGCTGGAGCGGAACATGATGTTGTCGTTTTTTGCTGTGGCCGGCGTTGCAGCAGCGCGAGAAGGGTGAGGTCCACAGTCGGGACCGCAGCCATCCGACTTAGTTTTTGGTGTACCATAATCGTGTGAGTAGCGGGTACTGGTTAGGTCGGCATCATGGGCGGGCATATATTTTTCCGATCTGGTATGATCTGTATGATCTAGCTCATGATGCCGGCTGGTAGCCGAATAATCTGCAGGATATAGCACACATTTCGTTGGTTGGACCTGTACTTTGCGGATCTTGCACACGGGACGAAAACAAATATGTACGACCTAAATACAACACTCAACATGAACAAAACATTATGCAAGCGTATATCATACCTCAGGTACCGTTTAGTGCAAACGGGTCGGCCCATACAGAAGCGGCTGCCATGGACCTTGGAGCCATGATATGGACCGTGCAGGGCAGGGTCGAGCCGATATTTAAAAACCAAAGATGGTCGGGGCCGGGCAATGAGTCTGTTTAAATGTGATGAGATCTCTAGCATATACATTATTTGATTGATCGGGCCAAGCCGGACCGCCCGGCTCGGTCCGGCCAAACCACGGCCATTGTCGGCCTATGGCGAGCCCTGATAATTAGTATGCCGTAGACTACGGTGTGTGCGGCGCTCTACGTTTCCTCCGAATCTGCTGGGCTAGTCCGCACTCAATATGAGGTGAAACTAATGTTTTAATAGTTACACATCCTAGCTGTATTGTATGTACATGTGTCCCTCGGGAAGTATGTACAATAATATGGTCACTCTACTGTGTAGTACGTATTTTTAATGTCACAGTTTTGCCCACCAACCCACATGTATTTTCACGGGCGTTAATCAACATAAACAGGGAAATCGTGACATGACATGGTAAAACTGGAAGTACTGTTGTGGTGGAAAGTGCTCGAAAAAACGTGAAAGGTGACGAGACAGGCCCTGGGTTCATATGGGCATAGGTATAAACAAGCAATCACCTGTCAGATAGAGTTTCTCTTGTCGAAGATAAAGTCCGCAAGCTGGGGGTGGTAACGTCGATCGCATGGTTCAGCTGACGTTTTTCAAAAGAGCACAGATCAGTCATGGTCACTATGATGGACCATGAATAGTTCCGCTTATTTGGTCAATTTTCAGTGCTGTCCAACGCTGTGTGTCGATGAATATTGTTGGCAACCAATGTTTTCAGGATACATAGTTTGGGCAATAATTAATTAGCTGAGATGGATAGTATACTGAATGATTACGCCTTTGAAAAAACCAAACGGATAGTGTAAACAGTGCCGGCACAGTTGTGCGCCAACAAGCGTGTTTGTGGAAGACCATTGGGCAAACCCATGTTTATATGCTCGCGCACTCTTTGTCAATATGTATTGTTGTTAACCGTGTGTTTTTAATCGGTGAACACAGTACGCGGTGGCTGTACGAATATAGTTTCTGTGACGCCTGCTACGATAGAGGCGGCCCTTTTTTTTTATCTGAAACGGTTTCTGAAAAAGCGGGATTCCTAACTCCAAATCGTCGGACTATCATTTTTGTGTTGCAATGCTTTCTATATTACGCTCCGGTCAAATGGGACTGTATCAGTCGGGTAGCACCTATATATTCTTCCACAAAATGTTTTATCGGTGAGGTATGGAAGCTCTCTTGAAGTGAGGAGCTCAGATAAAAACACGGCGCACCTCTATCGAGTAGCATGCTTCCGCGGTGCTGGTTATTGTTTTTTATCTTCCAGGTACCACTCTGACAGTAACTATAAAAACCACTTCATCTACATCTTAGGCGAATTGCTACGATAGAGGTGCACCATATTGCGTCTGCGCGTGGTCACTTGAGGAGATCTAAACCCCACCCAAAGACTGATTTTGGAGCAAAACAATACGAAGTGCTGGCCGATAACCAATCCCATGGCCTACCTAGACAACGAAATAATTGGCGACACAAATACGGAATTCCGTCGAGTTTGGGTTAAGGAGCGCCGTCATTCATAAAACGATTTTGCCAAAAAAAACGGTACAGTACCTCTATCGTAGTACGCGTCCTTATTATACGAACGGTCTTTGTATTCCGGGTCAGAGTGGAAGATACTCGACGTCTGGAAAGCAATCGCAAATATGTGGTTGTTTTAATTCGAGACGAACTTATATTTCCAATGGCAGTCATTTTGCGACCACCTATAAATACATGTCAAACATGTTGTGCTTATTTAATCGCCACCGCCACCCGCGATGAATTAATTCGGCGCAATTCGAGGAAAGACGATTTTATTAACCCGTCTTTTAATATCATGTAGCCGTATACACGGGTGGTCATCGATACGGAGCACCGAAGTTTGAAAGGGGGAATAAAGGGTAAACTTTTAATACAGCCGGAGGGTCTAGGAAGGGCAGACGCTGGCGAGACGGAGTCGGTGCACGTTTTTTCCCCACAAAATATTTCGAAAGCTACCTGAGCAATACATGTAGATGGATGCGTTGCTCAATCCCTTGTGGCCAGCAGATATATTTCACGGACACGGTCTTGAACATGTTGTGTTTCTACACTATGTTATGGTTGCACTTTATATCGAATGATAGTGCGCCTAGCGTATTACTCGAACAATGTGCTACGTAATTGGGCCAATGCTCCTCTTTCATTTAAGTCGGCAGCGCTAATCGATACACGCGTTCATTCCACGCTTGGTGCTATCCGCGCTTGGGATAAAATATCTCGGCAATATTTGTGTGGGTTGTGTTATGCAGAAGGAAAACGCGGCCACACCGCTGCCGGTTGGAGTGCTTTCGCGGTACGAGTACTCTACAAATATCCCAGGCATCTCTAGTAGCAGTGATTTGTACTTACACATCCTTGCAGCAGTACGGAACGATGCTAGGACTTACTGGCACCTAATCAAAACTGAAAAACCATAAACCCGCAATGTTTATCACGTGACAGTTAGGCCCTCAATGCTAAACACATGGAAACAAATGTCTTGTATGATCCTTCAAGCCCTTGTACTCGCATAGCCTATCGCTAAACACAACCTCAACCTCTTCACGCCGGGTCGTTAGAATGCGATCAAGTACGAGTACGTATGTACATGTTTTATGTCCATAATGATCTACAGCATGTATTTGTACATATGATATGTAGCTCTAGAGACGTCTCGCACGCCTACCCGAAACGTACCGAAGGCTATTCCTCGGGTCGCCGAGTCAAGAAGGTTTGAGCCTGTGTGGCGCACGCTGTCTTGCTTCAAAACTAATATTGCGGGCAGTTCCGATCCAGTCGCCTACCTGAACTACGGCCATGTGTTTGCCTCCACCCCGCATGATAGTTGAATTTCGTCGCCCTCCATCACGATGATAAGGGCCCGTTTTAACGAAGAAGAAAAAACATCAATTTGGAAAAAAAAAATCAAATCCGCTTTTCATTGGTCAACACACGCACCAGCACCAAAGATTCAATTTGAAAAAAAAACAAAATCGAATCCGCTTTTCATTGGTCAACACACGCACCAGCACCAAAGACGTCTTTGGTGCTGGTGCGTGTGTTGACCAATGAAAAGCGGATTTGATTTTTTTTTTTTCCAAATTGAATTTATTTTATACTCGTTAATTCGGGCCCTAACCACCTCCAGCTCGATCTAGTACATATAAATTATGTTGTGCACAACAGTGCTCCATTTCAGTGAGTAATGTACGACTTGTGAAATGTTGCTCTTGCGGCCTCTGGATCAAACCTCGGCAGTAAGATGTTCTGACGGCCGTTTTACTCTCCCTGTCTGTACACTCGTTTTGTCACCCCCGCAATGGAGCAGAAGTCGCAGCCCGGAACCAACGCTTGAAAGGGGGTGTGTCCATTGACCACACCTCTTACTCCTGCCTCACGGTACACATCCGTGCGTTGTTGGCATCTACCGCACCGTTTTTGGAAGGCAAAACGGAAACAACGAAATCAGAAGGTGGGAAAAAACGGCGTCACATGGAAGACGTTAGCCGAGGATTGGACACGGTCGTCACGACTTCTCCGAGGGAAAAAAAAACAAGTGAGGGAAGCAGGGAGTTCCACTCGCATCAAGTGGGATTAGGCTCGTAATAGTAAACATTAACGCTGACAAAAATAAGTGTTAACTTTTGCACGTTTGTCAAAAGAAATGGTTAGGACGTCATGAAGCAAGTGCGTGGGGCCGTGGCCGATCGCTCGACGACGGCTGTACCCATAGGTATGGCCATGGCAATCCTCGGTATGTAGGGGACAGAAATCATACGGGGCTACTATGTTACTGGTGTCTGTCGTGTGTGTCGAGGATAAATTCTTAAATGTGACCCACCACCTGATACTATTGGTTCTACTCTGTACGAGTTGCATTTTTCAGAACTACGATGTTAAGTTTTTGACGCGTTCGATTTCGGTACGCCTTCGGCGCGTTCGCGGACTATTGATGGAGATTCAATTATGTTGAACGCATAATCGATTCCCGTCAAACGGTTTCATTGCTACAAACCGCTTTATACTAACAAGACGCCCACACTCGTAATACGCCCATCGGCATACCGTGACAAGCTGATACGCTCCAAGTATTTTGTTGTCAGCCAATCGAAGCAGTTTCGCCAGATTCCATATCTACAGAAGCAACAAAGGCGACTCAAATACGTGAAATGCTTCGTTGAACGAACAACGACAAATTGCTAAGTCGTGACCATTCGTCGTCTTGTTCCTACGTAGACGACGAACCATATACAGTTCCATTGACCTGCGTCCCCTGTCCGTCGTCGTGTGTTCACGCCATCGTCTGTGTGGTGCTCTACCGGTGACGTCAAGATCAAGCCGCCGCTGGATGTCTAGATGCCCTCTACACAGCAATCAGCCATGGCTACGATGGAGTACAATGGTATGTGCCGACAAACAGCCTTCAGATAACGTGCTTGGACATGTGTGTGACCTGCCGTGAGCTCTCTATGTCTCACGTCATAGTCAAGCCCAACACGCCGCTTCGTTTATGGATGCGCTGCAAGCAACACGTGTCCCGGAAGTCACGCCGTGACTCGCGTGTCCCGACATTGAGCGTGCGCTCCATAACATTGGAGTCATACCCATCGTGTATCTGGATAGGGCATAAAGGGATCCAGGACCAAAGCGGGTTCCTGTCACCGGCATCACGAGGATTACGGTGTTTGGGTGTGTTCAGGAAACCGTCGACTAAAGACTTGTGGCCAGCGTCCCTTCGGCAGGTGACATTCGGACATTCATTTAACCACTCGGTCAGTAACCTGGTCTGGCCGACGTTCTTAGAGGCCGTTGTATTCGGTCATAATTTCGACCAAGTGCTCCAAGCAGTGAACTGGCCGGTTTCGCTGAAGCGTCTGACCCTCGGCAAACGGTTTAACCAACCGTTACGCGAAATCACGTGGCCCGCCAAGCTGGCGCATTTGTCGTTCGGAACGTCCTTCAATCTGCCGATCGACGGGGTGGAGTGGCCTCCATCGCTCAAGACGTTGACGTTTGGTGATGGATTCAACCAACCAGTCCAGTCAATCTCATTGTCGACGTCGTTGGAATATTTGGAGTTTGGTAGTGACTTCGACCGGGCAATCGAGCGTGTCATTTGGCCGGCTTCGCTTGAGGGCCTCACGCTTGGTGATCGATTCAACCGGCCGGTCCAAGATGTAGCATGGCCTGCATCGCTCCACAGGCTGACGTTTGGTTGTTGTTTTAACCAAGCTCTTGACAGACTCGTCTGGCCGTCTGCTCTCTACCATTTAGAGTTCGGTAATGACTTCAATCAGCCGATCTGCCATGTTAAATGGCCAGATTCGCTGCAGCACTTGGTTTTTGGCGATCGATTCAACCAACCGATTGATAAAACGGTGTGGCCCGGCTCCTTGACTCGTCTGGTGTTTGGGTCCTACCTGTATCAGCCACTCAATAACATCAGGTGGCCTGGTTCACTGAGACATTTAACGTTCGGAGTGCCTGGCTTCACCACAACACTCAAACAAGTCGTATGGCCGGCCTCCCTGCACACGTTGGAGTTAGGGCATGTGTTCAATCAACGTCTGCAAGGAGTGTTGTGGCCGGCCTCGCTGCAGCAGTTGACGCTTGGAAATGATTTCGATCGGCCAATCCGTAGTGTTGAGTGGCCTCGGTTGATCAAGTATTTGAGGTTCGGTGAACAATTCAACCAGCCAATCCAAGGAGTCGTGTGGCCAGCTTCGCTGCGGTCTTTATATTTCGGGTCCGCCTTCCACCAGCCAATCCACAACGTTGTGTGGCCTGAATCCTTGAGGTGCATAAAGTTTGGGGCAAAAACAGGGCAACCGATCCAAGCAATAGTACGATCATCGGGTTCGCAGCAAGGGCTGCCGTTGGAGGCACACTCCCATGGACCGATCCAGGCATCCGTGTGGCCGGCCTCTCTGCAGCATTTGACGTGCTCGATACCCTTGAGTATGTGTACGTATTGGATGCGTTTGCCGACCTCGCTGCTGTATTTGACCTTCGAACCCACCTTCAACCAGTCGGTCGTCGCATTACAATTGCCAAGTAGTGTACGAAATGTTCGGTTTGGAGAACGCTTCGACCAGCCTATCGATGGGGTCGTATGGCCTCGCTCGCTGAAGCATTTGGCGTTCGGGACTTGTTTCAACCGATCGATAAAAAAAGTATCCTGGCCACCCTTACTGCAGCAACTAGTGTTTGGGGCTGATTTCAATCAGAGAATACACGGAGTACTTTGGCCGGCCACGTTGCAGCATATGACGTTGGGGTCTAACTTCAATCAGAGCGTCGAACGTGTGGTGTGGCCTGCATCGATGCGGGTTGTGTTCCTTGGGGTTGGGTTTGACCGCCAAATTCAAGTACCTAGAATTCGCCTTCCGCTACGTCACCTTACTTGTGGATATACCTTCAACCAAGGATCAATCCAACATGCTATCGTGCCAGCGGATGCGCAACGTCTAACGTTGTGGGAGGACTTCGACCGGTCGATCGACAAGATTGTGTGGCCGGCTTCCCTGACGTCTTTGACATTCGGCAGACGCTTCAACCAGTCCATCGTTAGTGTTTCCAGGGCGACCAAACTGCAATACATACGGTTTGGCCGTGACTTCAACCAGCTCATCGATGAGGTGGTGTGGCCGACGTCTCTAAAGCAGTTGTATTTCGGTGATTTCTTCGACCAGTGCATCCAGCTTGTCTGCTGGCCAGCCTCACTCGAGCGCATATCATTTGGGCGTAATTTCAAGCACCCGATCGATCAAGTCGTTTGGCCCGCTTCTCTTCGGCACTTAGAGTTTGGTCGGCATTTTGGGCAACCAATCATGAAGGTAGTGGGGCCGTCTTCCCTTCAAATTGTGACGATTGGTCGAAATATATACCATCCAGTGGTAGTGGGAGCTGGGACTGCTTCGGAGTTCTACGCGCTAAGGGCTGTTGGACTTAAGTCGGCTGTCGAGTAAAGCGTTGGGGCCACAGTTAACCTGAAGGCATTAGTATTTGTCGGCCAACCCAATACCACAACCAACAAGGTATTTCAGGATGTATGCTTGTAGCAAGTTGAAGCCTGCCACGATTTTGGTAGCATTTGTTGCCTGAAACGGTTTCTGAATCAGCGGGCTTCTTACCCCAAATCGTCAGACTATCGTTTTTGAGTTGCAGTGCTTTCTGTATTATGCTCCGGTCGTGGGATTGTATACTCGGGTAGCACTTCTACTTCTCTCCAAAAAACAAATATTTGGTGAGATATGGGGCCCTTCAAGCGAGTAGCTCAGGAAAAACACGGTGCACCTCTATCGTAGCATGCGTCAGTTGCCCACAACGGATGCAGATCTTCAGTATTTTTATGGTGTTTGATGACTGTCTACGTGTTGTGGGTAGCTCCATACCAATACACCTTGTGGATAGCACGACATTGTTCCATTGACTCTGTTTTCTACAGGACAATTCTCCTGGTGTTGAGTATCTGTTGATACGCATTTATTTCTCGTCAATTATATAGATCGTTCGCCGCGAGGTGTCATTGGTGTTGACGGTACACAGTGTACCCGTTTGTTACGGGCGATACCATTACGAACTTGATAGCTGACGAATTCCCAGTCAATATTGGATGTAGATTTGAGTAACAAAAACTATGTATTCCGCTTTCTTGGCTTACCGATTTCGTCATGTTTCGCGAGGTATGCCTTACAAATGTATTTTATTGTTTGAGGCATTTGTCGGCCCCTTCCCCAAGTCGTGTATGGGCTGCAACGCAGGGGAGGAATACGACCTACCGAGTGCGCTGTCACCAGGTGGGCGGTGTTGTCCAAGGGTAGCTACACGATGATGGGGGCGATCGGTAGACACGTGCTACCAAATGGGTGGCGTATTTAGGCCAGATTTGTGTTTTGACTCGCGAACGGAGTCCCTCAGCTGGAAACCTAACCAGCATCCCGCTAGGTGTCGCAAGATAGCTTTCGGTAGCCTTTGGGCAATGGGATCGTTCACACACCATACTTCTCAAAAGTCATTTTTGACTTGCAAATAGTATGGATCCCTTCAAGCTGAGGAGTCCCAGACAACTCGAACGTGCACTGGTACGTTCCTTTACGTGATGGGGTGCTGCAAGGTCGTCGACGTATAGCACCATCACGCGTGTATTGTGTTGTGGATTGCACAGAAGGTGTCAGGCGTGTGGCAAACACAGGAAACAATACACGAGAATAGCCGCAGCTATGCGAACAGCGCGGGTACAAGTAGCATCGGTGTTGATGGCGTTGACGACAATAGGAGTCAAGGAACTACTTGACACGTCGTTCGACACGTATCCAAGAGATGTAACATATATAACTAGAGGCAATACTACCCTGAGTACCAGTATTTCGCACATTAGTCGCAATGGGGCTTGTAACTAGTTGTGGTTTGGGTTACATTATTACGGTATCCGTGCGTTAAATCGGAGAGGGCAGCACACTTTTGTGTTATGTATAGGTTGAATTGGCGATTCATAGCAGGGTAGGCTGGGCTACTGCAGGGTTATGAAGAAGAATGCCTGGGGCTGTAGGGAACGCGATATTGTGTACCAATTCGACCGGTAATATAGGGACCGTTTGTACATAACATTGTAATTGAAATGATCCTTATAATTCGGGTCAGAGTCGTATAGTGGTAACTATAAGATTGATACTCGCCAATGAACTGGAGCTTATGACAGCCGATTTTCCTTTTTGAGAGTTGCCTTTCCGATGAGAATGACAATCATTTTTAGTGCTTCGTTATTGTTTAAGAGTTGTATTTCGCTTACGATCAAACTTTGACCTAGAACATGTGTTCCTCGATGGTAGGTATCGATCCACGAAAAAAAAAACTGATATCAACCTTCACAGGCTATAACAATTAGGGATTTAAGGGAATTTGCATTCATAAGCGAGGACAGAGAGGATATTGTGGTTCGGGGGCCAACGAAATGGGGCGGTGCTCTTTGTGAACCCCCCTTGGCTACTACGACCTACAACAGGCAACCGATGCCCACCTTTGGCTTGTTCCCTCCGCTTTTCTTGGATCCTGCTGCAATATTCAAGCCATAAAAACATCATATTTCTTCTATCTGGGACATACCCCAAGCGGCAGTACTTTTTCTAAACACACAGCTCGGGAATGTGAATGCTGCCAAAAATGGTTGTCATCACTGTCGTTGAATAGTATGGAGACATGCGGCAGTGAAGCCTGGGCAATTTTATGGGATGGGGCTCGCCGTGTCATGTTCCAAATAGTACCAACTCGACTAGTAGACAGACGCTGCCACATAGCTCACAGCCTTCTGTACCGGGTGACCCGTTCCGTAGTCGTTCTGTGGTCATAATTGATGGTCAGGGTGTGTGTTTGTATGCCCCATTTATGCTCTCTATCGGCTTGGCATATAGGGCATTCGCTGATTATTTATTCGGTGCTGCTCTGTTGTTACGTTGATGAGTTGTCATGTTTTCTTGCATTATATGAATCCAGGTATTAGTTGGTTAGAATTCGTTCCAGACTGACATCTTTATTGTTTGACGTTGTCGCAGGAATCAACATTTTACGGTCGAGGTATGTGCTGCTGCCCGATACCATGTTCGTGTTTTCAATTGGGGCCTGTCTTTGGTGTATGGGGACAATCCTGTCATATCGTCAGGTTTTGCAACTGATGTGTATGCATGCATGTCCCAACTCGAACCGAAACACGTAAACCATGCTAGAGATTATACGACCACGAGAGACAATTTACTGTAATACTCTCTAAATATGCTTGCCATATGTCTGTGAGTAATTTAGAGTACCCAGCCGGGTGAGCAGCGACACTGGCACTGGGGGGCTGCGAATTCCAGGTGATAGCATTGTACTGTGGGTTGCATGCGTTCCTTTATTTTGTAGGGGTTTGGTAGTTGTGTGATGCTGCGTTGGTGTTGAGGCGGGGTTTAGTTTTAAGGTGTGTATCCCGCAGGTGTCTCGTGGTAATCTACTTTCCTTGATGATCCGCTCCGATTGTCTACACCACACCAGAGATTAAGCCTGGTCACTTAGGTGCTGATGCATTCACTCGTATGTCGATGGGGGCTGTTGCTCAGGCATATTGTGTGGAACAGGGGGGGGGGGTGTAATTCATTTTCATGCATGGCCGTAGTCGTATGACCATAGACCATCGCATCCCTACAATGCCGGGACGGAGCATGTCGGGTTTTCACCGACCAGGCAGACATTGCTAGAACCAAGCGCGAAGCGCCGTGAGGTGTTGGGCGAGTCGCATGAATGGTGAGCTGCACCCTACTAAGAACCGCTTGTCAGGCGGACTTGCGTATTGATGACAGCTCCAATGAGTTAATTTAATGTCTGGTGTGGCTACTTCCTGAGACAGCAATGGGAGCACTATGTATCTGCCTCATGGTTGCCTTACCATATCACACTACGTGATACGATAATTCCCCTTGTGCGGAGCAAAGGATACCCACCCCGCACAGATGATCTAACTCGACCACCAGCCTGGGTAACCGCCAAAACGAATTAAGAAGAAAAAAAAACGGTACCCTGGTTGTCTAGCTCACGCAGTGAGAGGCATGTTTTACAGCGTCGTCGCCAGCCAACCCAACCCATGAAGGGATGGGGGGGGGGGGGTGGACTTCATTCTCCCGCATGGCCGTAGTCGTATGACCAAAAACCCTCGTATGCCCTGCCTACAATGCCGGCACAGAGAACGTTGGGTTTTCACCGACCTCGCAGACACATTTCTAGCACCAAGCGCTAAGCTCCGTGAGGTGTTGTGGGAGTCGCATGGAGGGTGAGCTGCAATCCTACTAAGAACCGCTTGTGAGGCCGACTTGCAGGGGGGTACGGTTGGTCCGCGATGAATCATCACTTGTGACCCCACTTGTGATAATTTTGTGTGGTTCTCGATTCTGCCGCACGGTTGCGCTTGCGAAACTGTTACGATAATGTCTCCAATCTCCAGCTCCGAGGTTATTTGTCGGTGACCCACGCTACCGATAGCAGTTCGTCTCGAGGGGTCGACGGGAGTCCCCTCGCATCTGGCGAGCAAACATGGTGGATTGGAAAGCATCCACGACTAATGATGACCTACCTCCAACCACCTTGCGTTGGTCTCAAACATGTCACGTCAATATCATGCCCCGGAGATAGCATTGCGGGACTAGCAGTAGCCACGAGATGGAACCAGTAAAGAAGGCAACAAGAAGAGCATATGTATGTGTCATTTCACGAGGAACACGCATAATTACTCGCTTCGCAACAACAGTATCACCGCCGGCCAGTCCACACAAACCCGCCCACACCTCCACTACACCAACCGACCGGATCAAGCCGCCACGCATCCGCACAATCTGCACTCTACTTCTGTCGCTACATCGGCTGCTCGTTCAGCATGCTGGTGCGGCCGTAAACGCTGTCACACGAATGATATCACCTGACGGCTAGACACGTAGGTGGTCTACGGTGATGATTGGTGTCACAACATGTTGATTGATCGCTAAAGGTGTACACGCATTTGGCACAGGCAGGCGTTGTGGTGGCTCAAGACAGCAGTAACACAGAAGCTCTCTTATGCATTATTCCCGTAGCTGTCGAGGTGACTCGGCCCAAACATCGAGTGACATCGAGCGGCTCATAAAACATCCCGATGTCCCATATCCCACTACAATAATCCCTATCAAGTATGTGGAACTCCTACTATACCATGGATCTTATGCGTTGTGTTACTGAGTACAATCAACACAGCACGGTCGTATGATTGTCCGCTGCTGAAACTACGCGGTGTTCACCCGATCTGTGTTATAATGTGGACTGCGGTGTCTTCTTCGCCTTTGCCGGCGCCATTCCCGTGTGGCCGTTTCGTAGCAAACGTAGTCATTATGCAGCCGCGTCTTCCTCTGGAGAGTAAAAGGGTCGTTCTTATAGAACAGCTTTCTTCCATAATTTCGAAAACAAAATTCCTGAAACAAAAGGAAAAAGAGGAAATACTGGAAATATTGCAAATATGGGAAATTCTTCAGTGAGGGCTGAAGGCTTGGAAGTAGGCGTCACGTCCCAATAAATGAAAGAAAACAAATACATGGAAAAAAATGGAAGTATAGAAAGTCGCGTGAAAATGTTTTTTTTTTTAATGTTTGATTTTTTTTTAACATTTATGGCTCCGACAAGGGCGCACAAAAAAAAAAGTTATCGACACCACCCCCCCCCCCCCCTATATTGGAGGGAAGAAACCGGACGGTTGTGATCCCAGAAAACAATAAGTCAAGTTTTTTTTTAATTACCCCCCCCCCCCCGACCAGCGAAAAAAAAAAGGGGGGGGCCTCTAAAACCAAGTTAAACAAAGGGAACAAAAAACGAAAAAAAATGGTTTTTGCTCATTTCGTCCTGTGATCACAGCGATCCGGTTTGTTTTTCATTCTGACCTTCCTAGGTGTGTGGTGTCGTTTTCTTTTTTTTTTTTGTGCGCCCTTGGCTCCGATAAGAATGACCCTACTATGCGCCTAAGCCAAGACCACGGCCCTCCTCGTGTGGCGTTGACATCCGCAGTCGTCGGCCAATCAACCTCATGGTTGAGCGCCCAATGAGGACACAAACTGACCCGTGCTACGATAATAGAGGTGGCGTTTTTTGCTGAAATAGTTTCTGAATGATCGGGCTCCTTATACCTAAAGCGCAGGACTTGCATTCTTGTTACCGCAACGTTTTGCATTCCTGTTGCTGCAACATGCCCATAGCCTACCTAGCTCATGGGATGGTTGATCGGGTGTGTACGTTCCGAATCTGAAAACCAAAAAAAAGATTCAGGCCGTTTCCTATGCGGTTCGAGTTTTGAGCTTCAGGTTATGGTCCGATCGAATTTTTAGGCGACCTAGTTCGAAAATCGAAACAGTCTTCCTATGCAAGAAAACACGGATTTATTGTAAGTGCAGGTATTTGAGCAAACGGCGAGACCAACCGCTGGTGTTGTTGTGGTCGGGTGCCGCGAAGAGACGCGCGGAGTGCGCTGTACTGGGCATACGACCCAAGCGTCCGAAGCCACCCTGGCTGCCTCTAGTATGGCGACCACGCGCCGAGTGCGCTCGACTCAACCTGTCTCGGGGTGTTTTTTACTTTGACAGAACGAAACACCCGAGCCCAGCACGTTGACTGACTGACAGCTGCTGCTGCTGCTGCCGCTGCTGCTGCTGTAAAGTCTACGAGTACGCTGAGGCGCACGCCGAGTGGGCCTCCCTTCGTATCTAGGCCCGAGCCCGTGACAGCCGACTGCAGTCTGGCGACGGAGAGGCGCAGTAATTACCGGCTGCGCGTCGGGCGCGAAGCAATGTCGTTGTGTTACCATCTAACTCATCGATCGTCCTGCTGCTGTTGCTCCTGCTTCTTGCTGCGTGGATAACATCTTGAATTTAGAGACCACATACCATTTTTCGATTTGAAAATCTGATGACCCAATTCGTCGGATTTTGGGCCAAAATCTAACGACTTGAGCCATCGGATTTTTAAATCGAAAAACATCCGGCCAGGTTTCGCACAATCGGTCTGCATTGGACGGTGCTTTCGTTTTTGGGATTGAAATAATATAATCTGAAGCTCAAAATTGAACCGCAATATAGTATGAATTTGTTTTGTTTTCGCGTTTGTTTGTTTCGTACATACGAGGGTGTCGTCGCGAAAAATCTCACTTGAACAGCACCCCACTTCAAATTAAGCTCGGCACATCATCCGCGAGGGTCTGCACACACACACACCATTAATTACCTTCAAAAGCGTCTGAACGGAATATCTGCTCAACATTGTTGTGTGTCCCCAACAAGGGGCGAAAGGCACACCGCCAGCGAGGTTATATAACATATAAAATTGCGATTTACGACGGTTTACAGCAGCGTCTCGACACATGCTACGGTAGAGTTGCACCATTTCTGCCTTCGAAGGGTGGTCACTTGAGAACCTCGATACCCCACCCAAAAACTGATTTTGGAGGAAAATAAAAGTTCTACCCGATGACCAATCTCATTGCTTTTTTTTAAGTATAAAATGAATCCTATTGCATCACAACAACGAAAACCCGAAACTTTTGGGTTAAAGAGCCCCCGACATTCAGAAAAAAAAGCCAAAAAGTGCTACCTCTATCGTCGCCCGCGTCTCTCACTACATCATAAACACATATGGCGTTGCTAGGTCCACTGTACCGGCGGTAACAGCAGTATCTGCCCAGAGCGCAGCGAAGTTTCCCAAATTGAAATAACGCCCCCCTTCCCCGCGACGTGTAGATGAACTTCTACATGGTGGGAGACATACAAGCTGTCCAGGAACGTTTTCCGCGCATCGTTGTCGTTTACCAACAAGGGGGAATATGCTGATGCACCTCGAGGGCAGGGATACATATATACATTGGTAACGACAGCGGCTAGCCCCCACGCTAATACTGCGCAGTCTACGGCACAACCGGGTCGCTGAAACCGACAACTACATACTTTTAACGAACAAACCAAAAACACACTGTACGATTGCTGCGGTTGTTGACCCCCCCTAGCACCGACTCCCTCAGTAGCACGTCGGGGTGGGACGCCTGCTACAGTAAAGGTGCACCATGTTTGTTCTTCCGAAGGGTGGCCACTTGAGGAGTTCCATGTTTCATGCAAAAACAAAAAGTTGGGAGGAAAATAAAAGTGCTGTAGACCCGATGGAAATCGTAATATTATCAAGGTACGAGAGAATATGTGTTTTGCATGTACAGGAGAAGTTTAACCAATCAGATGAGTACGGTTTATCTGTACTCGAGTAGCCTGTTCGTCGTACCCACCTGGGATAGTTTGTATCGTCGTCTCGCGAGCGAAGCACGCAGCGAAGCAGGGTAGCGATACAGGTACAAGGTGGAGTACGAACTAGTTTGATTGGGAGGAAAATAAAAGTGCTGTAGACCCGATGAAAAATACCATAGCCTACTGAAAGCCGGTCGCCCCGGTGGTCTAACTGGTAGCCACGAAGCCTGAAGGCCCGGATGTCGAGGGTTCGATTCTCCCCATGGAGGTTTTTATTCTCAAATGACACCATCTGTCGAGAGCGCATATTGTAGCGTGGGTAAGCAAAAATCGACGAGAGTTGACGAGGGAAGAAAGTGCTGAAATCTTCCCGCGATAAAAATGCAAGACAAGAACCGTAGTGGGGGAGGAGAGAGAGGAGCCTACTTTGTGACCCCGGATCTGAGTTACGACTAGGGAGGGAGAAAGACGGAAGTGCGAAGATAATAAATGGGATGGAAAAAAAAAAAAAAAAAAAAAAAAACTGTAGGTATACATAGAAAAATATTGCAACACAACCAATGAAATACCGACGTTTTCGTGTTAACGAGCCCCATCCTTCAGAAACCGTTTCAGCAATAAAGTGCTACGTACCTTTATCGTACCACGCGTTGTGGGTGGGAATTCATACTCATGTCTATGACACCCCCCCCCACACCTTAAGCGCTGGCTTATGACGCATGCTACGATAGAGGTGCACCGTGTTTTTTCTGAGCTCCTCACTTAAGTAGCGTGATACCTCACCAAAAAAATGATTTTGGAGGAAAATAAAAAAAGTGCTGCCGGATACAAAATCTCATGACCGAAGAATAATCTGAAGCAATATTCGTCACAAAAATGAAAGTCCGATGAATTTGGGTTAAGGAGCCCGATCGTTCAGAAAAATGATTCAGCCGAAATGTGCGACCTCTACCGTAGCACGCGTCTCTTGCTCGCTGCGCGCTACGCTCGCAGGCCAGCTTCAACCAACTGGGCGGAACGTGCTCCAGGCTCTACCGGCATCACTCTACCTGGCGTTGATCTCACTGGCACCCTTTGGTTTTGGTACGTACAAAGCCCACATTTTCTCGTATCTCGACAAATATCCCTGGCTTGATATAACGCCTGCTGTGCACTCTCAGTCGTCGTCATTTCCAAACCTTGAACGCGAAACCCGTAGAAAAGCTTCGTTTACCAACGCAGTGTCTGTAAAAGGCGGCGACCTTCCGATACCCTCCAACGTTTGTGGTTTACTTCAAATGGGACTCGAATGCAGCGCGTTTACGGCACTGTCGCGCGTATTTCAACTTGCCCTCCCTCATGCACTTTTGGCTCATGCATCTATTTCCTACCGTACCCATAGCAAGTGTTGCGATTCTCTAACTCATCCCACGGTAGGGGCGCAGCAGAAGTTTCTGAGCTCCTCACATGAGGAGCTCAATATATCACCCGAAACATGACTTCGGAAACATTCGTTCGAGCAATGCGACAAAACCTTACAATTCGGAAGTCCGCAAACAAATATACCAGTAAAATATTAATGGTATCCGGTGGTTACTCACGTGAGAAGCACAACCGGTCAGAAAAGATTGAGTCTAAAAGTGATACCCCTACCGTGGGAGTACTCCTCTGTGTGTTGGCTTCGCGCTATACGTCGAGAGGGTACAGAGGTTTTCTGTCCCGGATTCGGGGGGGGGGGGGGGCTTGAGGGTGGGAACACACCCGAAGGGAATGAAAAAACACTAGAACTTGTTTGTCTATTTGTATTTCTTCAGATCTCGTATACGTGGAGTTGTGCACAGGATATGTTCGATATTGTTCTTGGGTGGTACTTTAGTTTTAATTGTCTGACATACCCACTGTCTTTCTGCCTTAATGTTATTTTTAACCCCGTTACCATGCCTGGTATGCACCGCCCCACCCAAATCGCATCAAACCGTCCAGGCAAAAATCAGTGCGTTGACGGAGCATCAATAGGCCTCCTGTATACGCGGAAGAGGCAGATGACCTGCTGGGCATAGACACACCACACCCATATTGGTGGTCACGAATCGGTGTCGGAAATGCAAGCGGGGCATGCACGTCGTACTGCAACTGGTCTGCTCCGGGTGTCGGTCCTGGGTATGACAAGATCTTCGACGGGTACACAGCAAACGTGAGAGGAACTGCTTGAGAGACGTCATTGCCGACACATAGAGCACGTATCGTAGTTAGTATCTGACTGCGTGTAAAATATATGTCCGAGACCATTGCGGTCAATCTGGGATAGTGTCAGTTTCAAATACATTTTGCCCACTCGCCGAAAGGTTAGAAATCTCGGCGCCAATGCCTATATGCTGAACTCTATGGTAGTAATGTGCAGGGTAACATCCACCTTTGATTTAGATATGCCGTATTTCAACTGTCTGTTCATATCAGACGTGTCGTCGGAGTTACATGTATTGCACGGTTTACTGGCCTTTAGCGATGGCAGGTAGTATGCATATCGCTGACATCTGTACCTATATGGAGGAAATGTATCCCTTGACTGAATGCATATGCCAGGTGGTAAGGTTTGCGTGGGAACAAACTTGCAGCACAAACTACGCACCAGGTTGTAGAGTTGTATCTCGGCAAAGCGAACGACGTCAAGGTGCTAAGTTGCAGATACATTTGTAGTGCCAAACGTCGAACTCAGTACACCGGCATCGTGTCTGATATTGGAATCCATAGCCAACCGTCGGGATGTTTTTACGGTAATATACACAGGAGATTACAAGGTTCATTGTTAAATACGCTTGCAGTGCCACAATAAAAAGACTCGTGCTACGGTAGAGGAAGCGCTTTTTGGCTGAATGTTTTCTGAACGATCGGGTTCCATAGTCAAAATTCGTCGGAAATTAAATATTGTGACGAAACATGTTTCAGACAATACTTCGGTCAGGAGGTTTCTCATCCGGCAGCACTTTTATTTCCCTCCATAACTGTTTTTTTGGTGAGGCGTGACGCTCCTTAGGTGATTAGCTCAGAAAAAAACATGGGGCACCTATATCGTACCATGCGTCAAGAGTGGTACTAAGTCGTCGCTATGGCCTGCACAACTAACATCACTCTTATTGAGCAATGTCCGCCCCGTTTCTACATGTTTTTGTACGATGCAAAATATGTTGGTCAATCCCAAACAGCAGATCGTAGCAACTTGGGTCTGGCGGCCATCGCCATCGCCCTTGACCGTGGATACGATGGAGAGCATTGGTACGTGTCCGAGAGAAGCCTGCAAATGATTTGTTTGGACCTGTGCCTGGTCCGCCGAAGCCTGTCGATGTCACACGTTCTGGTCAAGCACGATACACCACTCCGCTTATGGTTACGTGACGAACAAGAATACTTTAGGAAGAAACATCGAGCCTCGCGGATTCCGTTGTTAAAAGCTGGCAGATGCCCACTTCGGGTATTTCAGTGGGAAGCAAGTTGGTCCACGTACAACACAGTCTCCTTGCTCGGTTTTGCAAGGAGTTCCGACACTCGCGAGATCCCACAATATGCGCAACAAAAGTCTGGTGGCCAGAGTCGCTTCGAAAATTGACGTTTGGGCCGTCGGTAGACGACCCAGGAACAAATATTGTTTGGCGGACACATCTTGAACATTTGGTTTTCAGTCGACGATTTTGTCAACCAATCGAAGAAGTTAATTGGCCGGCTTCGCTGTTGTCTGTCACGTTTGAGGGTTGTTTCAACCAACCTATCGACGGGGTGGTATGGCCGACTGCACTGCGACGCTCATCGTTTGTCTATCCATTCAACCAACCCATCGAAGCAGTGCTGTGGCTGACCTCTCTGAGGCATTTAGAGTTTTGGGTTGACTTTTACCAGCCGGTAGAAAACACTAGGTGGCCGGCTTCCCTTGAAACGTTGGTGCTTGGTGGTCGTTTCGTCTGCCGTAGCGAGACTTCTGTTGCCCCATTCGAGCCTCAGCAAGTGTCGTATCGGTCTCGCTTCGACCAGCCAATCCGCCGGGACGTGTGGCCGGTTGATCTTCGATATTTGGTCATTAAAGTCCTATTTAACCAGCCAATTGACGAGTGTAGGTGGCCCGGTCGACTTAAGGACTTGATGTTTGAAGACAGCTTCAATTAATCGATCCAAGCAGTGGTTTGGCCGTTTGCACTTCAGCATTTATCGTTTGGGTATTGTTTCAACCGGCCAATCGACCACGTGACATGGCCAGCATCGCTTACAACCCCGTCGTTTGGACAATGGTTCAACCGTCCAATCGACAAGGTATCTTGGCCTTCGTTATTGGAACGTTTGTTTGGCTATGTGTTCAACCAGACACCGAAAGACGCATCGTGGCCTGATACACTTCAGCGCTTGGCCCTTGGTTTTCACTCTGTCGACCAAATCTCACGACATGGCAAGACGGTTTCTACACACAATCGACCTGCTGAAACGATTGTGTGGCCGCTTAAGTTAACGCGTATGAAGTTTGGACATTTATTCAACACATCTAGAGTTGAGTTCGTATGGCCGGCTACCTTACAATGTTTGGAGGTTGGATGGAAGTTTAACCAACCAATAGACCGGGTAGAGTGGCCTGCAACGCTGACCCGGTTGACGTTTGGGGCGAAGTTTAACCAGTCGGTTCAACTTGTCGTATGGCCGTCTTCGTCGCAATACTTGGCATTTGGAGATGCATTCGCCCATCCAATCGACAAGGTTGCGTGGCCAGTTTCGCTGAAACGCTTGACTATCGGATCTAGCTCTGACCTGCCCATTCAAGCACTAGATCCACGTGGTTCGTTACAGCAGCAATTGACGTCTGGTGTCGATCTTGAACTAAGATATTGACGAGGCAATCGTTTCTTGACAGTTACCTACTGATATGGCCGTGTTGCCCCCGTCGCTTGGAGAATCTTCTGTTGGGTTGGACGTAAACTAGCCGTTTCGCGTTTCAACTGGCTAGCTTTGGTGAAGGTAATTCAGGAGGGACGCGAGGTGTTTCAAGAAAGGGAGCGAGATAATACCATTTTGAGCTTTGGTTCAAGTCTCGACGTCTGAGCCACGCAGCGAGCCGCGTTCGACCTTCGCTGCGGTAGGGACCTTCGCTACGGTCGGGGGGAGGGGGGTATCTAGGTCCTTGGTTTGTAGGCATACAAAGCCACCCGGACGAGAGAGCACAGTAGTGTGTTCGTCGGCGGGGTATGTTCGATGGCCCTTAATATGTTACAGTGGACGTTCCGCTGCGTTTTGGCTGCAGAAGATATTTGGGTGGACAATGTGTGGTGTTCACATATTGCGGTAATGTGTCTGATTTACCGGGGTTCGGGTTTTTGTCGGTGCTAGTTGCACAACCTCAAATGCTGTGGTTTTGGAGATGAAGGACACGGTCCCTTCCATACTGCTTTTGTTGACTGGGGATGGTTCTGGGGCCTGCTTTGTTGAACCCCGGGTGAAGTCATGGATAAATATTATACGTGCCACCCCATTGTGTCGCTCTCGTCCATGGTCCACGGTGGACGCGTGCTACGATAGAGGTCGCACTTTTTGTCTGAAACGTCTTCTGAACGACGGCGCTTCTTAGCCCGAAATCGTCGGAGTTTTATCAAATGTTTCAATTTTGTACAGTTCATACTTAGGGCCATGGGATTGATCGTCGTATACTAACACTTATACTTGCCTCAAAAATCTGTTTTTGGGTGAGATTTAGAGCTCCTCAAGTGACCACCTAAATACAAAACATGGTGCACGTTTTCCTTTGCATGCATCGCTGCTGTACGACAGCTACCGCCTGATCGATACTGTTCAGAGTGATAACGTACTTGGTGCAGGGATATTTATTGAACGGTAATTGGGAGTTCCACAGAGGAAATATGCGTGTTTCTCTGTGGAGCACTCAATGGGTTTGGGTGACCTTTATCACTCACTCTATGTTTTTTTTCTTTCTCCCCCTTTTTTTATGTGTACGACGGTAATATATGTACATCACGTGGAGCTTCTACCTTTTTTTCGGACCCAGAGTATCTTGCCAGGGGTCACCATGTACAGATATAATGCTGACGATCTTCAGTAACCAGTTCCCCTCTAACAACCTCCTGCTGTCATGAAGTTTGTCAGTAGAGGCCGCCGGGGTGTTTTTGTTTTATTTGGACAGTAACCTAGGTCAGTCGCATAGCATCTATATACGATTCCTGTAGCGATTCCTCCCTCCTACGTTTTTCGTCGAGAGAATACCGCGCGCATCGCGTGCTGCTCAGATTGGTCGTTTTGTTCAACACTGTCATCACAGCCTAAAACGACCTCCTTTGCTCTTCCGCCACTCGCTCCTTACAAGGGCCTCGTAGAACTTAACGATCGCGTCACAATGTAACTGATTCCGAAATATGTACGTGGATGCTTGTCGCAAACCCAGTTGTTGTACAAGGGCACGAGGTTGCGTTAACTCGGGTCGCCCGATGTGATGCACGCCATCTAGTTATCTAACTCGGTGCGCTCAGCTACGGTGACGTATAAATTTCGTTTTTCTTCCGAGAAGATACAGCACAAATCGTCTGGTGTATTTGCTTGCTTTGTCATTGTCATATTTTCAACTTTTCCAAACCGAAATGGTCTATCCTTGACAGGTTGCCCTGTTTGCCACGCCTCGCGACCACAACCAGCCTGCTGAACGAAACGTGCACCGTTACTTTAGCGTATCGACCAGAAGCACGAGACCAAACCTTGCCGATTGACAGTGACTCATGTATTGGCAACGTCAATGCACCACTAGCATGCCGCGAGCTATAGTATCTACTCCATGCTCATTAAAGAGGCCGAGTAGACGGTAAATCTACAGGCCGCGTGCAGCAGACGGTGAGGACACAAAGGAATAGGTGGCCACGGCAGTTTACTCGGTCACCCGGCGGATCCGCAAATGTGTTGTTGTCTCTTGTCTTAAAACACGGTGCAACTGCATTTGCTGACAGTAACAATGGCTTGCCAATATGGGGGGGGGTGATGTGCTGACCCCTTCCCCGCGATTTTGCTGTACCAGTACCTCGTAGACGGGATCGTCTGCCCGGGAAAATGTGATCACGAAACGCCCTGTGTGTGCACAGCGAGCAGAATCGCAACGTATACTACCTCACAAGCAACTGGAACGTCGGTATGTCAGGATTACCCTCCAGCCGCCGTATCGGAAATATCTCAGCGACAGTGAGTAGCCGGCCGGGACTCCCTTCCTCGCATAAGACGTCGGCATGCGAAATAATGTTGGCGTTTCATGTGTTTGGCGTCGGGCGAGGTAGAGCAGTTAAGAGCTCGAGTTCACTGTGAGGGAACTCATCTTGGCAGACTTGGTAGCACATGTTTAGCGTATAAGGCTCCTACAATGTATGCTACGGTAGAGGTGCACCGTTTATCTCAGGGTGGTCACTCGACGAGCTCTATACATCAACCAAACCCTGACCTTGGAGGATAGCAAAAAACGTCGATAGACAATCCTATGGCCGCTCAAGTGCCCAACGAAGAATATTGCATCACGAGAATGAAATCCCGACGGTTTTAGTTTAAGAGAGCCCTGTCATTCCCATACTTTTCAGCCAAAAAGTGCTACCTCTATCGTGTTCTATGCGTCCTACGTAGGCTTCCTGGGTTCTGCGTACCATACAAGTATGCGCGCGGGGTTCGGTGATAACACCTTGAAAGTCCTGCGTGAGTGAGCCCGCGCAAGCTGTCATGCGAGCATGACAGGCCACGAAGACATACCCACCAACGTCGACTCCTGGTTGTATGCGTTTTTACACATAGCGTATAGCACGCTTTTTATGATAGAGGTACGTCGCCGTTTTCGATATTTGTTTAATTTTGAATGGTAGGGTTCTTGAACTGATAAACTCCTCGACGTAGTCGCTCCTGGTTAGGATATGTAAACATATTCTAGGCAGGATCCACCATAAGGGGAAGTTCAACTTCTGGATTTTACTTCAATATGTTGTAGGGCGAGATTCATATATATTTTATACCCTATCTATCATCAGGCCAGGAGCCCCAGAGACAATAGAAGACACCTATACCGAATATCGCACGGCGTGGGCGATGTGTTGTTCAATCCCGCGAGGTCCGCGCAACAATTTCTGTGTACAGGTATATGCATCTTCATGGAGGGAAGAGCCTACAAGTAAGGGCATGCTTCACTTGGACGTCTCGGAACCAACATCTCGTGAGAGCCGACTGTGGGGTACGTACGCGAGCGCGCATGTGCGGGTCGGTATGTGGGATATAGAAGCGGGGTCGAAATCTTATTTGGTCTGGTTCATCGTATGGAGTTGGACCACGGTCGAAGTGGGATCGGAAACGCATCCATACGTTTGATGCGCAGGCTGAAGGCCTGCTGCAGAGGGCATCGGCCCGGTGGACTTCCGGGTGCTTTTCAGGTCACCCGCTGAATTGTTCCAAGAAATGTCAAGATATGTGTTAAAGAGCATAGTAACGAGCACACCACTCACTCATTCCAACCGCCACCAACGAGAGCGGTGGGCGTTTATGGCCAGACCGTGGCCGTGTGCGCGCCTCCCCGGCGTGTGGCTTTGAGCAGCAGGGTAGTATATGCATTGTGAGATATATATTTATATATATGTAAAGCGTACCCTTGCTTCAAGTGCAAAACATTATCCTTATTGGTGTAAAACGGCTGTTTTCACCAAGGACAAGTATTGTGTTTAAACACAACAAGTACCGGCATTCCGTCCGGCTATCTGTACGAATCTCTCTTGAATACGCTACTGACGGAGAAACACGGGACGCCCGCGGTGTGAACCGTGCAGTGATGACCTTTCTCAATACAAAGCTCAAACCATGAAGTGCCAACAGTGGCCGCTCCACGTCAAAATACTACACAATGTTCAAATAGGTTTCCGCGTACAGTTCATTAAATATTCAGACCTATATCTACCGGTACCCGGTGACAAACATCCGAGCCTAACCGACCCCAACCGGTGGTTCCTTCACTAGTTGAAGAAAACACGTAAACAAGCAGGCTTTACAGAGATAGCATCTCGCTGCTGTTTTTCATAGGTACGAGACGCACGCGCAACATCGGATCCAAGCTTATATCTCCCACGTCATCCACGCAGGAAAAACACACACACAATTAGCATTTGATGGCGTTGGCCCGCTCCAGATGTGAAGAGGAAGTCTGCTGGGTGGACGGGTGGTGGGTAGACATCGCCCTTACCCCTCCTACTTCATGGTTCCCGCGGCGAGATAACACAACAGACAGCACGATCGCATTCGATTCCTCGTGGGCGGAGCAGTCACCTGCAGCAATCAGTAGAGGGCAGCCCACCAAACACGAGCGGAACGCTCGCTTAATCGGAAGTGGACGCGAGGTCGATGGCAGGAGCTTGTCAACCGCCAAATCAGCATCGGAGTCTCGGCATGTTCCGGGCATTTGGGGCGACCCTACCACATTGTCCCATTATATACCTCCCAAAAAAGCGTGGGGGCCGCGTTAGACAGGAGGGGGGATAGACGTGCTTGGTATACCGTTCGAACCTTACAATGCATATTACATAAAAAACGCCAAACTCGAGAGGATAGATAACTCGGCGACCAACTTCGTTTACTACTCCACGCGATCGACATCAAACACCACTGCCAAACGTGTTGTAAGGCCTACGTTCTGTGCCCCGGCAAAAGATACATTACCTTCGTAAAGGATTTAGTGTTTGCTTGGCCTCCACGATGTATTCACACGCCAAAGCCGTAAGTACTACCGTACTTTTGTAAGGGTTTCGAGACAGATACCATATGTTTAATGTGTCGTTTAACCCATTCAGAGCTGAAACCAATGTCCCACACTAATTCCAAGTAGTTTTCCCCTCCAAATTCGTGGTACCAGGTCTGAAGGGGGTTGAACAAACCTTAGCGTTGTTCTCAAACGGAGCCGAAGGGACCACAGTACACTAAGTAATCCGTTTTCGGCCTGGGGGACGCGCGACAAGTTCACGAGGCAATGGAACGCCGTTTATGTGCGCACGTGGTTAGGGTGATAGTGGCTAGCGCGAGGGAGGGGGGGGGGTTTGGCTTATAGCTGTAGTTAGCGCAAACGTCGGGCACAACGTAGACGCATGCTACGATAGAGGTGCGCCATGTTTTTTTTATGGAGCTCCTGACTTAAAAGGGCGCTATACCTCACCCCGAACTGATCATTGAAGGAGGAAAGTAAAAGTGCTATCCGATTGACCATCCCATGGCCGAAGCAAACATGGAACGAGATTGGAACCAAATAAACGACAATAGTGACAGTCCGCCGATTTTGAGTTAAGGAGCTAGCTCATTCAGAAACTATTTCGGCTGAAAAGTGCTATCTCTATGGCAGCACGCATCCGTAAATGGTGGGAGGGGTTTCCTCACGGTCGCCAGTTCAGACGAGGCTAACGAATTTCGTGCAACGGTCTATTTCAACCTACAACACTTGTTGATACGCATGCTATGATAGAGGTGTGCACCATGCGTTTTCTGAGCTCTCCACTTGAGGAGCTCTATACCTCACCAGGAAAAATGTTTTTGGACGAAAGTTAAAGTGCTACCTGATGGATGTCCAATCTCATGACCAAAGAATATTCGCTGGAAGTCCGACGAATTTGGGTTAAGGAGCCCGATCGTTCAAAAACCAAAACAATTGTGACAAAAAGTGCTGCCTCTATCATAGCACACGTCTTGAAAGTGCCAGGAAGGGAATACCAGACTGTATCCATTGAGTGCGAGCACGGTACTGTACTTAGTCTTGACCTGAGCTTCCTTTCGATTCATAGGAAATAACCAGTGGATGTTATAAAAGGTTTGTGAACAGCCTGTCTGAAATGTAGATACGTAACCATATGTCACGGGTATAGCTGGGCGGAATCTCGACGGACGGGGTTGCTTCCGTTTTCCCTAAGAACAATTCGGCTATGCTCTCTGCCTACAAATAGCCGCTCGTATTGTTGAGTCAATTCAGTGCAAGCGACGAATTTATGGCAGTGCGGGTTGCGAAACCAATTGAAACAAAACCGTAAACGGCTGCACAAAAACAGCGTGACCTGTCGCACGAGTTACTCGAAAGTGGTACCAAATTCGAGCGTAGACGTTACCCACGCCCCCCCCCCCCCCAACGTAGCCTCCGCTTGAGGTTTAGCGATTGGTTAGGGGACCAGTGTCATGACGAAGAACCATTACGTAGATATCCAGAGCTCCGGCTAGCTCCGCTTACCTCGTTTTGAACACTCCAATGTCCTTCAGAACCTACCCAAATCTAGCAGACAATCCCTGCAACCTTAATGCCGCATCTCTCATTTTGAACTAAACACTATGTGTCCGGTCTGGTTTCGCTCACCTACGCAAATGTAGCAGACGATACCTGCAACGTTAACACTGCACCTCTCATTTCTAAACAAAAAACTATGTGCCAGGTCTACGCCAGGTGCGTTTCGTCTGGAACGTGGCAGCGAAAACTCACCGAGTGTCGTACTTGCAATTCAAGCCAGGCGTATTGGCGAGATTGCTGCACGTACGTTGGAGAGGGGGGAGCGGTTGAAACGAAAAAGAAGGGCGGAGGAACGTCAAATTCGACTAGCAAAAGTGAATGCATTTTTCACACCAATACAACCATACGTCATGGCTGGAGAAACACGACACGCACGTCGAACCGCGTGGAGAGTAACCACGGGACTATACGTTGCAGTGGTTGCGTGCTGACTAGGTCGGTAGGCCGACGAATGCGTGTTGCGATACTTGTCAAAGTACATTTTTAGTTCATCTGGACAACGGTCCAATGTTATTTCGATGACTTGGCTCTTTTGTTTCCCTCCGGCAGTCGTGGGGTATTATTTACTTTCGCCTCCAAACAACACTGGGCAAGCAAACGGGAGAACCGGGTTGCATTGTATACGGTATACACTGTGATGGCAATCATAATTACACAATCGAAGAGGTTACTTGTAAAAAAGTGGCTGCGCTAAGGAAAGAGTAACGCACGATTGTAGCCGTGAGCACTTGATATAGGAAGCGAGCGGGACGCGTGCTACGGTAGAGGTGGCACGTTTTGGCTGAATCGTTTTCTGAGCGATCCGGCTCCTTAACTCAAATTCGTCGCACTTTCATTTTTGAGACGAATAATGATTCAGAATGTACTTTGGTCATGAAGATTTCGCATTCGGCGGCACTTATATTATCCTCCAAAAACACAATCGGTGAGGTATAACGCTCCTTAAGTGAGGAGCTCAGAAAAAAACATGATGCATCTCTATCGTAGCATGCGTCGCGGACAACCAAAGGCAACGTACTTCGTGAATTTTCTAAAGAGGCATGCTACGGTAGAGGGGCACCTCGCTTTTTTTAGGGCTCCTAACTTGAGGAGCTCATGACTCGCCCAGAAACTGACTTTTTACCAAATAAGGAAACTGCAACCCGATGAACCATCCCATGGTCCTCGTATACAACGGATGATAATAATGCCGGACACATCTGACCTTGCGACGTTATTGGGTTGACCCATTCAGAACTGAAACCAATATCCCACACCGATTTCAAGTAGCTTGTCCTCGAATACATACGTGGGACCAGTTCATCAGGGGTTAAGGAACCCCTGTCATCCAGAAAAACGTGTACCCCCTCTGTCCTACGAGCACTGGACGCGTGCTACGGTACGGTAGAGGTAGCACGTTTTGGCTGAATCGTTTTCTGAACGATCGGGCTCCCTTAACCCAAATTCGTCGGACTTTGTTCTTTTGTGACGAATAATGCTTAAATCAGAGTATACTTCGGTCATGAGATTTCGCATTCGGCAGCACTTTTATTTTTCCTCCAAAACCATTTTTTCGGTGAGGTATGTATGACGTTCCTTATGTGAGGAGCGCAGAAAAGAACATGGTGTACCTCTATCGTAGAAGGCGTCACTTGGTCACTTTGTTGTCAAATGAAGACCGTCGCCACGAAACGGTTAAGCGCATGCATGTCTTATCAAATACAACTTACGCGAACTCCAGCTTAGGAAGGTCTCGGATGAACTCCTCCTCTGGAACCTCTGACAGCTGGTTGTTTCCCAAAAACCTGTTAATAGCATCATGTATAACGAAACGGGCGAAACGTTATGACGTATCATATGATAGAAGCTGCTGTTTGGAATATATTTGCAACCAACAACCCACCAAGAAACATATTGTCCGTGCAGCACAACGTCTACTATTTTCCCCCGATGCCCAGGTACGCGTATCTCCTGTGGCCCGGGGTGTGTGTTCAATACGGAAAGTACCTCTAAAAGCCTCGTTTGGAGGCGCAGAGGATAGAAGCCCCCCCCCCCCGAAATATTTCGCCTCTTTATAGTCGATAATAAACCGCGAAAGCATCTTTCGTTTCGCCAGGTTGGCACATAATTCAAGGGTAAAATAGTATGATGGGAAACGACGGGTTCGTGAATTGGCGAGGTACGTATTCTTTCCCATAAACAAAATATTCAAAATTGACCGTGAATCGGCAATAACCCAAGCCCGGGATGCCATTTAGTATCGTTTCGATACGGAAGTCACACCTTAAGATTCCAAATTAAAAGGCGGGAAACGATTGCTCTGGTCTTGGCCCAGGTTTGTATGTTTGTTCTTTTTTTTTTTAATATCGACAAAAGTTCGCGATAAAATCAATGTTTTGTCCAAAATGGCACATTTTCGAGCTGATTTTGCGAAATTTCGGGGTGCATCTTCTCGATTATTTCACTACTTACTTCGTTTTACTGAAGAACAAAAACAAGCAAAATGAGATAGGCGATTCCCTCGGCCCTGGAGATCATTGCAGTCGACTGCTTATTTTCCAGTTCGCAGTATTTATATAGGTATCGATCGAAAACAAAAGGTACATATTGTCCTGCACGGACCATACGGTAATCACGAGCAAGCCCTGCACGGTTTTTCCGGTTTTCGTGTCCACCGAGCGCCGGAAGGGGCGTGACAACCAAACGTTGGCCGGCGGGTGTGCGCGGCAACCGCCGTAGACTAGTATTTATGGGCCGCTGTCTTGCCACAACAGTGTTGCCCAGAACTGCATCGATTCAACGACGATGATATTGTTGGTGAGTTCGTCAAATTCTACGGAGAAGTTTTCGAAACGACTTCGGCAAGTTGCGCTGGATACCTGCAGTAGGTAGGGCACCAAGAGAGCGTAGTTGGGACGTAAGGACACCGAGAACATACATACCGTAGTTCGGCCGCACTTACACGAACTTGACTTCGTCCAGCCCTTCGAACAATCCCGCCGGTATCGTGGTGAGGGAGTTCCCTAACATAAATCTCGTGGAATCCAACGAACGAACGAACACAACAAGAAGGCGTGTAACGACACGGTGAAACATTTATTTTAAATATTTAATAGGAAACATTGACAAAAATATACCACTCTGTCCCTAAATATAATCACTTTTTATAGGTCAATATTAAATGAAAATGATGCTTATATTTCGGGACAGAGTGGTATATCGTCGTTATTACGGGGGACCAGAGTAAATAGGACCAAATACTGTTAGCAAAAATTGGGAAATATGTTCGTTTTTGTTTGTGCCCAAGGTCCTATTTACTATGGTCGTGAATATGTATGGGCTGTGTGTGTTCCTTCACATTTTAACCTTCCTTTCTACCCGTCGACATCCAGCACACCCAGTGTCCGTGCCGATTCTTCATCCTAAAAAGGTACCAGTTCTGTGGTCACAAAACTACGACACAGACATACTACGCTCAGTGCAGTAAGCAGAGCAGACAATGCAATGCCATATACGACAGGCAAGACCTACCCTGCTAGCTGTAGAGCTTTACGACTTGATGCCACGCAGCGGTGCAACAAGCCGATTGGGGCTTGGAACAGCCATCCATACCGTTATTGTTCGACAACTCGTTGGCAGCTTCGTTTTGAGAACGAAGGTAGGAGAAAACACAACAACGCATCATGAACAACCAGCGTGTTGCCCCGATATCATATCACACACAATGTGCATACAAATCATAAACATATCGGGTAAGGCGTGACTACTACATCGCAGTCCTAAGTAAGCCTTAACATCCTATTTTTCTAATAGAGAATTGCCTTGCCGATGATTATGAAATCCGAACATACTAGGTTTTGAATTGTAAGATATATGCTTCCCTCGCAATAAAATATTTCACTGTAGAATATCGTCAGTTGTTACAACTGTGGATGACCAAAAACAAATCGAAGTCGGCATCGGCAGCTTTCAAGATATCGAAGACACAAACAAATGTGGATTTATGCACGAGGTACCGCGCCCCTAAATGCCAATTTCCTTACATCCTCTGTTTTACGGGCCTGTCAAGATTGATTTCATTTATATTTTCGTGGATCGATACCTACCATCGAGTAAATAAATATTTCGTGTACTCTTGGTTGGACTTTGATTGTGAGCGAAATGCACCTCTTATAAAACAACCATGAACTAAAACTCGAGTTTACATTCTCGTCGGAAATGCAGTTATCAAGTACGAAAATTGGCTGTTCCTTCATCACTATCAAGCACAGTTACATAATGAGGCATGTTGTCGACCGTTTAATCAAGCACATTCAACTAGGAGGTAATGTCATGACACATTGTATGGTAGCGATAAAAGGCACAACAAGCAGGCAGGGCTGCGATACAACGATTGAGTGAAATAACAGGAGCCGATGCACCTGATTTTGTTGTCTCACAGAGACGTAGCAATTGCACGAGTAGGATTAGTAGTTGCTGTAGTAGTAGCTTTAGTGTATCTAGATAGGTAGTAGTAGGAGTAACAGAAGAACATCCGACGTGATATAACATGTACACTGGTCTTTGGCTCGACCCTGGACATCTGTTGCACTTTCAAAGGTGATTTTTGCAGGATATATACGTATCTATACACACTTTGACGCATGCTACGATAGAGGTGCACCAGGATATTTCTGAGATCTTCACTTAAGGAGCGTCATGCCTCACCGAAACAATGTTTTCGGAGGGGGAAAAAAAGTGCTGCCGGATGAGAAATATAATGGCCGAAGTATACTTCGAAACATTTCTGTCACAAAAATGAAAATCGGACGAATTTGGGTTAAGGAGCTCGATCGTTAACAAAACGATTCAGCCAAAAGGTGCTACCTCTACCGTAGCACGCGTCCTTTGTTTTCGTAAGAAGAAGAGCAGCGGCTCCAGAAAACATCTGCGTCACGAACGACGAAGGCAGTGGCTACGAACTTGATTTTAACTCCTGTCGCTACGTAGGGAAGCGGTGAACAAACACAAAATAAAAATGTGGCCATGCAATGAATTACGCAACATTGTGCAAAAAATACTTGAAATTTGACCAAGTGCGGGAAAAGCCGCTACGTTTCAATCCACCGCTGAGGCCATGGTTGGAATGTTGTTTTCCATCAGTAAAGTAGTACAGTACTTCGAACAGGTTTGCCCACGTTTGTGTGTTTCCCATCGACATCCGCTGTTAACCGTATATGAAGGGTTTGGCAAATCAAAGGTGGCTTGTTTCTGTCTCAAGGTAGACCCTGTGCGTTGCCGTTGTTCCAGGTTTCTCACAGAATGATGTACTTCGTCAGTCGACGGCGTCTAGTGAACTAGGCGCCAGTAGCAGTAAACCGGAGAGCTGATGAGTGGACTAAACACAAAACCCGTGCCTGCTTGATAAGGATCTGAGGTCACTGACGGTAAGTCGACAGGCCTCAACAACAACTCAAACAGATTCGCACGACCGACAATCTAGCTCTATATGTGATCCATCAGGGGAATGGGATGCTGACGATCTACGCCGTCGACAGAGAGACATGTTACATTTAGGGATTTGGTCTGTGGCGGGACAATTTTACGGGGGCCCCGAGCAAATGTGAAAACCGTCCCCAAACCCACTATGTTCGTAGCGATATCAAAGCAGGATTTCAGCGAGACCTGCAACTAACTTCTGGAGACAATGCATCGGAAGAGACAGTCGAATGGCATTTTATATTTATCCTACCAGTGCCATATCGTGGTCATCCGTGGAACGCCCTGGACTCGTTGCCATGCCGCGTGGCGTTGCTTCTGGCGTGCCCCCAACTGTACTAGGTCTACGTTACCGCGCCGTTGGCTACCCCACAGGACGGATTGCAACATTGCCCACCACAATCACCATCTTGGTGAAGATTGTTGATCAGATTCCCAGTTGACATCGGAGAACAGTTCCAAAAAATGTGCTACACCCCTCGGCGATACCAAACACTCTATCTAGCGTACACTAAAACTAGGAACCCGATTTGCGTTGTGTTGTTTGTTCCCCTACGGTAGTTTTGATATACAGTAGGTTTTGGTAGAAACATCACTTCTGCAGCGGCGTTTTCTTTCCACATGCGTTGTTGATGCACGCTACGGTAGACGTGCACCATGATGTTTCTGAGGATGTTTACTTGAGGAGCCCTGTACGAGTCATCCCACGGTAGGAGTGCAGCATAATTGTCTCAGCTCTTCTCATGAGGAGCTCAATATGTCACCCGAAACATGACTGCCTTCGGAAACATTCGTTCGCGCAATCCGACCAATCACTCCAATGCGGTAGTCCAAAAACAAATGTACGAGTACCATATTTAAATTAATAGCATCCGGTACTGTAGTTACTCACGTGAGAAGCACAACCGGTCATAAACTTTTGAGCCTAAAAGTGGTACCCCTACCGTGGGAATGCTCATACTTCGCCCAAAAACAGATTTTAGAGGAAAATATACGCGCTAAAATTGATGACCAATCCACCGACCTAAGCGTCATAAGGTGAAGCATTTTGCAAGACAAGAATGAGACTTCGTCGATTGTTTAGAACAACGGTCCCGTTTTGGGGCCGAACCACTCTAATTCTAAGTAATTTGTCCCCAAAACGGGACTGCAGTTCTAAAAGGGTTATAAAGCCCAGTCATTCCTAAAACGTGCCAGTGAAAAAGTGCTACCTTTACCGCAGCACGCGTCTGTCTGTCGTTTGATTTTAAACAATCGTTGTCTCTAGGTGAAATGAACCAACGGTACCTCTGTAAACATATTCTTCAGAAATGATGGGTTGGTTGGTTCACACGATGCTATCCGAGTTTGCGATCAGGAACACCCCCTGTAGTATTGTCTGGATCCTTGCAGGCTTGAGTTTATATATATCATACTCGTTATATATTTCAAGGGCAATAGCGTCCAATATTGTTATTTGAGCCTTTGGGCTCTTTTTACAGTGTAACGTTTGACCCTTTGGGCTCTACCTAACTGTGTAACATATATATATATATACATCGTTCGACCAGTGGCGGCGTGCGCAGCTGCAAAGGACACGTTGTAAGGTCAGTCAGCCCGAGCTTCGCCTACCATTGACACTGAGAAAACAAACACTTACTTCAAGAGGTACAGGCGCAGATAATGCGTCGGTTGGAGTCACGCTCGCCACACCAACAGTTTGAACCCACGCCACACCTTGTTTCTATGTCCATCGTGAATGGTGTACAGGTCTTACTGGTGTATCAGTGCCGGTCGCCCCGGTAGCATAGCGGTCAGCTTCAAACGCTACAACCATTGGTCCCCAAGTTCGAATGCCACCGTGGTGGGATTTTTACTCTTTTTGAAAGAGTCAAAAGGAACCAATTGCTGAGAGCGCCTTCATGGCGTGTGTAGGCGGAATCCGACGCAAGTCGACGAGGGAAAAAAGTGCTGAAAACTACGCGGGATGAAAGTGGAAGGCAAGAACCGTAGTGGGGGAGGAGAGAGAAGAGCCTACTTAGTGACCCCGGATCTGAGTTACGACCAGGAAGTAGAGATAAACCAAGGGCAAAGATATTAAATGGGCTGAACAAAAAAAAGAAAATTATAAATAAATAAGTAAGCGCTTTTTCGGGGGACCTAGCTATCAATAGCACCAAAATTGTTCCCAAAATAAGGTTAATACGTATAGAGTTTTGTTTTCCTTTACCGAAGGTCCCTATTTAGGGTCGTTCTTATCGAGCAAGCTTTTTTCCCCTAAAACTCCAATCTTTTTTTGTAATTTCAAACAGAGGGCAAACTATTTGAAGGCTTCGCATTCCAATATTTTGGAAATTATTTTTCAGAAAATTTGGAAAATCTAAGAAATTGCGCGAAAACAGATATTGAAATTTTTGGGGGAACGTTGCTCAACAAGAACTATCCTGACTATACGTCGTAGTTCCACCGTAATAGCGACGTTCGAAACAATTTTTTGCAAACGGATAATACATGCAGAAGGGAGGCACGAATACGTCCAGGAACCTATCAACATTTTTTGTGCCGCTTAATGAGCCTGCGACCCAGTTGAGGCATCGTGGAATGGAACAGCAGCAAGCAGCACTTGACACCGTCATGATCTAGCATCGATTTGGGAGCGTCTGGTTGCGTTCGGTAGGTTGTGTAAACAGCGACCTGGAAGCGCCTACTGCATATAGCGTATCTGCTTAAGCACTACTGCTGTAATAGGACAATCGATTGGAACAGCGACGAGCTGCGATCCGGCTGATATCAAGACGGGCTAACGTGAAGCGGTTGGGCCAAGAGCTAGATCGTTACTGGCAGGTGCCAACCGTGCCGATACTCTGCTCGCTAGATATTCCGTACGTACTCGAACCGGCGCCTGTTCGAGCCGGGTTGATATGTTGGGGTGTAGGTTGCCTTTTCTAGGTACTATCTCGTAGTACCTCGAACTCTACATGCTGGAAACAAACATCGTTCTGTTCTGGCCTATTTTCCGACAATGTAACCAACTGTTACACCTGACACTACCGTCAAATCGAAGAGGGATCGAGATGGAACTGTCACCAGTTTTGCAGGACAGTCCTACAATGCAATTAACTCTTCACAGTGCCCATGTCTTAGTGTATGGTCTGGTATTGTGGCGGCAATACGTCGAATCCCAATCTGCAAAATTTATGAAGACACCCAATATTTTTGCAAACCAACTCCAACCCCGAACCACCTATATGCCTAGATGCACGTGATACAATAAACCTACTGCAGTACACTACTGTTCGCCGAATGCCGAAATCCTCGTTTTGTATGTACATTCCCCCCAAACATATCCAGCTAATTAATACATATAAACATATATTGACTACTCTAATGATCTATCGTTGCCTTCGAGCCTCAATACTCACAATTCGGTAATGGTAGCTCGTCCTATGTTATCCCAGCAGGCTGCTATGTCGCCGAAGTCGTCGTCGGTAAGCGAACATCCAGTAAGGTGGCTTAAATAACGAAACACAGTACGATAATACGCGAGCAACGGTACATTGTGTTAGTCTGTGTCATGCACGGAAGATGCGTAGCGTCTTGTTGAATTTTTGTTTTGGTCCAGGGCAACCAATAAGAAACGCACAACCCCCAGAATAGAAGATGAAGCCTCACGCAGATCGACGTGGAACTTGTACGTGTGGATCACGGCTCTATAAATAGAACTTCTGTGTACTGCACCGATGCATAACACACGCACGCTTTGTTGATGTAGTCGTGAAGACTACGACAAGACCACATCGTCACGCACCAACCGCTGGCCAGGCATGGCTTCGATGTGCTAATATCCCTACCCCTCTATCACCTGGCACCAGGAATGTTTGTTATGTGTCGTACGTGGTCACACGACACTGAACTCACCTTGCCGTCTGACCCGCCGCGCATCTGTAGTCTTCGGAGTTGCTGTCGAAGCAGGGGTTAATACCTGCATACGTGAAAAGCACCATATACATATAAATAGGCGGAGAGATTGGTCCACGAGCGGACTGAAAAGGTCGCGCAGGTCTGGTCGATGTGTGCCTACCTCCCCCAAAGGTTGGAGGATGTATAGTATTGACGAGGGAAGGACGCACGGTACGGCGTCGGACGCGGACACTGCTTGCAATACACAGCACCCGAATTGGTCTATCAACAGTTTACGCAACGCATCTTTTGGCCAAAGGGACACCAACTGGTGGTGTTCGTTAGAAACAACGTATCGTCCGAGCTTGAAATCATGTTAGGCCCATGTTTCCTTTTAAACTTCCGCGTCTGGACTATAGTTGTAAGGGGCATGCCTGGAGTGGCGACAGTTCGTTCATCCTTTCAATGTTTTGTACAAACTAAAGTTGATCAGGGTCACATGCATTCTGACTTCCTCCTGTAAATTATCGATCTACCCAAGGCTTTAAACCCCGAGTCTGCAGGAGGTTCAGCCGGAACCCCGTCTGTTCTACAGGGTTACCGTTTGACTGTTTCTTGTGGCATATTTGAAAGGGGGTCGCATGCGTGGGAACAGCTTCCAATGATATAAAACCTATCTCTATTTGAGGAATAATCACTATATGAGAGTCGTAAATAGTCTACAAGCCGGTCGCCTACTTGTTATCTACTGTCTCGAATGTGACAACGGGAGTAAAAAAAACCCATTCACCTGACTTGCACCCTGTATCCTACATACCAGAGATACTTTTTCTGCGTCGTTTGTCTTTTTCGTTTTGTGGGTCTCAAATGCCAGAATAGGCCGGCAATTACTATTTGACCTAAACCTAACCGTAGGCTCACGGTTTGGATGAAGTCAACAACGTTCGACTCATACTTCGTGTTGCGGGGTGAGAGCTAAGCTAAATCCGGATACTGGTAAGTGTAAAGTAACCAACGCTCAAAGATGTTGAAAATATGTTGTCAAAAAACGAGTGAACGCCGTGATCACACTGGAAGTTTTGTTGTTGACCTCCCCACACTGTGCTTACGATTTTCTATTCTGCTTTGAGAGCACGCTGTTTAAATCTTCGACCGATCTGTATCAGAAAACGGTATTGTTCTTGATCGGACGGCACGTGTGTATATTCATACGTTCCTTGAAATATGGTAATTACGGGAGGTCTGGATTTGTGGAGTAACTCCATTGTCCAGCGACTATTATTAGTGTGTTTGGCTTCTAGAAGGTGTTGCTTACTAGTATTATGTTTGCTACGTACATAAACCACAGAGCCAACATAAATCATTTGCACTACGTACATAAGCCACAAAGACAGCATGAATTGTTTGCACTCGATTATCAACGCGCGGCTAAGAATGTGTGTATCCGCTGATGGCGCGCATCGACTATTCCCGAAATCTGAGTTCGCGGTGGATATGACGTAGACAACATTATCTCACCATGGGCAGAACGGACGAGGGCCAGGAACGGTGCAACCAGGCTGGAGACGCGCATATTAAGGCACAGCACGAAGTCACTAGAGCACCTCCAGCCGAAGGGGGAATCCTGTCGCAGTGGACGATGGTATCGCAGCAGGAGGGTCGGCCACACAAAATTTATTGCAGGCATTGGTTGCACGCGACGAGACTATTCGAGAGTTTCTACTGACTCCATTTCGAGGACACCAAGCGGTGCGGCTAGTTGAAGGTAACCGCAGCATATTTGTAACTTGGGGCAGAATATACCGTTCATGCGGAGATTTTGCAGAACGTACACGGCACGTACTCCACAGGGGGTTCACTTGACGTGTGGGGTGTACTTGCCCTCAAAAGAAAGAGCTAGACGCAACCCCGGAGAAGGGCAAAGAAGATCGACCCCACCTACCCCTCGAACTAGAGGAAAAACACAGCAGATCGTGCCGTTGCAGAGGAATGTCTCGCAGGAACACACGCTGGGTAGGACCGGCTGATGTGTGGCAGAGTGTGCTGAGAGTAGCTGGTGAGACGTTTGTATGCCGTAGACAGGAACTCTATGCGTCGAGCACACGCACTATGGCGAAGTGTCCGCGTGAAGGGGAAAAGTCACCTTCGTACAGCACGTATCCTATAATACGATACATATGTGGTTCTACGTAGAGTTCTTGACAGTTTTACCTCCAGTGCAGCCCGGAAAAACAATGCGATATTCGTTGTGGATTGTGGACAGCCTTGTACACTTCGAACGGTACCTCAGGAAGATCGGCGGTCTGTTCGTGGAGTTCAGGTTGTGGTGTCACACGCCGAGTAGACGTGGCCCACAGGTATTCGCGAATTTTGGGGCGAGATATATGTCTTTGCCGCGGGCGCCTGCCCGACAAGTGCCCGGAGAATAACGCCGAAAACGCCGTTGGTGTTTCTCATCCATCGGGACTCCACGTCTTCTATCGTAGCCGTTTCGAGATAGGAGCACCCTCCGAGCGTGCGAACCTTGACAATATGAAATTCATAAAATATACAGGCAGGGCGGTAAGTGCCTTTGTCTCGTGTGACACGAAACGTGACGGACGTACGGCTCGTTGAATTGTACAACCTACTCTAAACTAGCCGAACTCTTCAACCGCCAACAAAGATGTGGTCCACGAGGAAACCATCGGTTTTTCTCATCGACATGTTTGTTGCTTTTGTGGCCACCAACGAAACGCTTTGTTGGCGATATATAGATTGATGTCAATCCCTATACGGCGCGATGCTTACCCGAACTCATGAATGCAGGACATAAAGACCTGCACTCCGGCAACGAAAGCGCCAAAACAAATCCTAGTTACTACTGTTACCTCCAGAGGCCCTTACTGCCTAAAGCGTTGGAGGCAAATGTTTATGTTTTTTCTATTACAGGGGACAATAATAGTAAATAGCGACCTATGTTGAAAACAGAAACCCAAATACTCTCACACTCTCACCCATGTTTACTAACAATAGTTCGTCCTACATAATTTATACGTAGACATGCTATGGTAGAGGTGCATCTCATTTGCCCTGGGGCTGCTGACTTGAGGAAGGAGCTCAATATCCTCGCTCAAAAACTGACTTTGCATAAGAAGGAAAAACTGCCAACCCGATTAACCATCCCATCCCATCCCATCCCATCCCATGGTCGTTTGGTATACAACAGAAACACACTGCGAAACAAGCATGACCTTCCGAACATATTGGGTTAAGGAGAGCCCTGACACTCAGGAAACTTAAAAACCGAAAACTGCTACTCCTATCGTAGCACCGGTGTATGGTCCTCCGAAAGTAACCGATCCCTTAGCTGGTATATCGTTGCTCTCCAATTTTTGTAAAACGGACACCTACCTGGTATATCTAAGATGGGTATAAAATAAACGGATACCTTACCTGGTATAATGAAGTATTAGATTACCTACCAGCCAAAACCGAAATACTTACCCATTTTTCCTGACACCATTTGATCCTTTTTACTATAGTCCTCCGTAATAAACGGACCCCCAAGCATGGAGAATGGTGAGGTGCGCGACGGTGAAGAAGGGATGAAACCAGATCTTGTATGAAAGTTGGGTTAAACAAAATTACCCCCAAGATAAGTCTAATCGTTTCGGCCATCATCCATCCTTGGCCGATAACACAGACCTGTTGGCACTACGTGTATAAAAAATCACGATATCTGCTGAAGAGCAGGGAAAAAATGATTTTTTTTTCAAATCTGGGAGCGTTGAATATGAGTGCGAGATTTTCACCCTATTTCAAAAACCCAATCAATTTTGTTTGCGAGCATAATCGTAAATACCGCGTAAGAGGTAGATGTCGATGCCGCGTCTTACGGTAGGGGTGGCGCATGATTTGTTTTGAGATTCCTCGACGCATGCTACGGTAGAGGTGCTCCATGTTGTTTCTGAGCTCCTCGCCTGAGGAGCTCCGCACGTCACCGGAAAAATGGTTTTGGGGGAGATTGAAAATGCTTCCCGATGAACAACCCCATGACCTGAGTCTACTGTTAAAAATTCCGACGATTTGGGGTTAAGGGGACTGATCGTCCAGAAGCCATTACAGCCAAAAAAGTGCTACCTCTACCGTAGCACGCGTCCCTCGTTCCAAGAAACTTCGCTGGCTGTATACCATACCCGCAACCCTCCTCTCTCAAAACCTTACTTTAAAAACAGACTCAAATTGAACCCGACGTAATAATCCCGTGCCTAAGTGTGCACCGAGTCATGTCATTGGCGATTGATGTTGCTGACCCTGTGTGAGGCTTCTTGGGGTAACTTCACCAGGTAGCCGTAAACGGTGTTGTTCATTTTATTAACCTCTGGCGGATGGTTAAAAGTAGAGCTCAAGTCTTCCACACTTCCACGTTCTGCCTTGCGTCGTGTGTCAATTCACTACATGCCCCCTCGTCAGCATCAGCACCTGCTGCTACAACTACCTCGGATAAAATGGCCATCAACACAATGACCAGCTGCTCGACTTGATTTGTTGCGTCTATGTTTCCGGGTGGTGTTGCAACGAGGTGAGAGGATCCCTGACACACAATATCCGCCGATGATCCGGCGAACTACATACAACCTATTTGGGAAGAAACATACTCAATAACTGCATGATGAACCCTGTATGCTTCAAGCTTTTGCAGTCATTGATGCCCAACTTCCATACTGAATTAGGTACTCCAGGTCCGGTTGGTGAGTATACGCGTGGAGGAAGTTACACGGTGAATGGGGGAAAGTGACGCCGTGAGATCGAGATCCACCAGGACACCCTGAAACCTGTGTGTTGAACCGACACTGAAGGATACACGTACGATATCCGACCATCGACACTCCGACAGCGTTCACGGGGTTCGGTTGCTAATCAATAAAACAAATAAGAACCTACTGACCAATCCAACCGACATTCCGTGTTCGAAACCTGCAGAATAGGCTGACGTATAAAGGGATTTAGAACTCGATGACAACTGAAAGCGTAGTCTGTCATGCATTAAGATTGTTACCACCCATCTTCCCCGACGCCACACGTACCTGAGGGTACTCGTACGAAGACACACAATCTACGATCGCAGCTATGTCTATATACCGATGTGGTAAATGCAGGTCCTGCAACACGTCGGCTTCATGGCGATTGCATAGCGTTCCTGTGGTATTCACCAAGCTCCAACACGCCCCCTTGATGGAGTTGACAGGAGTCAAACTTTGTGCCGAATGGAATAAAACACTCATTCAACTTCAAAAGTAGTGTGCATGCTACTTGCGCACTACACGCCATACCGACCAAACGTGCACCCGACCATAGAAAGTACATTATGGGAAAAGTGTTCAAAACCGTATAAAATATCAAATACCATATATATTTGACGTATATAAATCACCAACAACTCAGCTATAAGCCCCAAGGCCGCGGTCACAAAACCAGCAGATCTGAAAAGCGTCCTGAAATAATCAGACGTGAAGTATGGTCCAGTCAGATTTTTCCCTAAGAATACTCTGACATTTATTTCTGCAACAAGAGTGTACATGACCGACTGACTTCCACATCTTCATACCATCCGCTCACGAAGGGGAAAAGGGGCCACGCCATCGATTCTAGGCTTGTATGAGGCCAGGAAAACGTCCCCACATCCCGCCTCGTGCATAACACTCCCCCATTTGTACCCTCCCCCGAGGCGGCCGATCCTCTTTTCACAAATGGTCAAGTACTGGAGACGAGGCAATTAAGTGCTGCTATTAACAGTCTGATTGAAAAGACAAATTTAAAGGCTTGCAAATGTTCCATTAGAAGGTCAAAACTCGGCCTGAATATATATCCTGAACTAGCCCAACACCCGTCAGCACTGAAGGGTAGTTGGCCGGTGTACGCTATGTTGCGAGAATGACACTGCATGCAATGATTGTGCTATCTCGTAACGGGGCCTCTGCCTGCACCGCACGAACATTTAATGTATTAGTCTACAGCTGCAGTTAGCGAGGTAATTTACTTCATCGCCTCCCCCCCCACCCCGCCCTTTTGAGACGCCGGTGGTCCGTCCTATATATGTGATTCGTACAAATATTATGGATTCCGCGAGGAAGATAACCTACTTCCCCTCACAGATACTCGACACTATCGGAACCACCGCCTCCACGGTTGATTGTGCAGTCGTCCTACTCTAAAGGAAGCACCTTAATTATCATGAGGGTGATCGTTAGTGGAGCCCTATCTCTCACCTAAGGTCCACTTTCGAAAACACAATAGGCGCAACCCAACAAACAAATTGCAAAGCCTATGTATAAGACTAATGAGCGACGATATCGGATTCGTTGAGAAGTCCGATTCGTCAGAAGACGCGTGCAACGGGAGAGGTGCACCATTTTCTAATTTATTTAAGGGTGGATCACTTGGGGGAGCTCATTCCTCACTCAAACAATACTGATTTTGGAGGCATATATGAAAATGCTGCCCGATGAATATTCCTATGGACGGAGTCGATAACCAAACGTATTGCATCACACGAATGCACTTCCGACAGTATAGGGTCAGGGAGCACCGTCATTCCGAAAACGGCTCGCGGCCCAAAACGTGGTACCGCTACCGTAGAACGCGTCAGAAATAGGCCGGTTTGAAGATGCTACCTCTATCGTTGCACGCCTCGCGTTGCGACTTCGTCCTTGTGCGAAAGGGTGCTCCGTTCGGGGAAAAAAAGACAACATGAGGTTATAGCACGTTTTTGCTCACCACGGCCGTCGTTTTTCACAGGTTGTTATCTGTCTCTCGTGTGGTTAAATTCCGGGCGGGCTTGGTCGCTAGGCTTGCCCGCACCTTCTATATATCGTTATCGGGCGCGCCGAAATAATCCCTGCACGAGCTGAAAACGAAAACTAACATCTCTTGTATCCGGCATCTACGTTTGTGCGATATTTCCCTCGGAATAGGTGTACCTTCGGCTAACCATACAAGCACACTGCGTCAAACTACGGCTACCTTTTGCCGTACTCAAATGTACTACCCAACAACTTTTAAATGGCTAGCATATTCACTTGTACCGCCACCACAACTATAGTCGGTATATTGTTTACGTAGTATGTGTGTAGTACACCCCTCGCCCCAACACGACTGGAAGATGCTTTCGAAAACGCCCCGAGCGAACGCTTCGTGCGAACGACATATAGTCAAGGAGGCGCTGTTATCACTGCGTCGGTCGGAGAGACAACAACCAAGCATCAACCCCCGTGGCTTCGCCTGCTACACGACTTCGGGAGTAGGTTGGTCAACGCCGTCAATTGTCAGTCGCAGCAACGATGCTGGCCACACCACATGATGGAGGTCTTGATCAAATGAACTACGAAACGTCAAGCTTTGAAGCGAGGTCGGCAACGTGACCTTGTCGATGGGCTGGTCAAAGCTATCCCCTAATGTCAAATGCTGCAGCGAGGCCGGCCACACTACCCTGCTGATGGGTTGGTTGAAGAAACACCCGAACGTCAAATGTTCCAGGGAGGACTGTCACATGGCATCTCGGATAGGCTGCCTGAAACGCACCCCAAATGTCAAATGCTTCAGAGAAGAAGGCCATACGACCCCTTTGATTGGCTGGTTGAAGTTATATGCAAACATCAAACGCAGAAGAGAACGAGGAAACACGACGGCTTCGACTGGTAGGTTGAATGCATGCCCAAACGTCAAACTCTGGAGAGTAAAATAAATATCAATGAATATACCTCGATACACAACCGGAGGGGCAAGTTGATTTTTTTCCATTTATACGTCCGTGCATCAATATACGTTTCTATAGTCGTATGAAGTGTATATGTACTGCGTACAGCACGAGCAGGAGTACGAGTCGTATTCGTTTTTTGCTGGAATATTTATTTGTGTCGGGTCACTCGTAGATTATTAATGTCGGCCCACTCGGATTAATGTCGGACACCGGTCGCCCCGGTGGGCTAGCAGGTAACCACGAAGCCTGTAAGCGTCAAAAAAGCGAGTTCAAGCCCCGCCGAGTGCATGCTCTTAGGCACTTTTTCTCGCAAAAAATATCTTGACTAACAGAAAGCGCGAGAGCGTGAGTTAGCAAAAATCGATGAAAGTCGACGAGCGTTGGGAAGACTGAACCCTCTGCGCGATAAAAACCAAGACAAGAACCGTAGTGGGGGAGGAGGGAGAGGAGCCTACTTTGTGACCCCGGATCTGAGTTACGACTAGGGAGGGAGAGACGGAAGTGCGAAGATAATAAATGGGATGGAAAAAAAAAAAAAAACACATCGGCCTGGGCCGTCGACCCAAAAAGCAAGTGATTTCATTTCGCAACTGGTATCATTTTAACACGTAGGTATCACCAGGTATCAAGACTTTTCTTTAGTCGTATGAAGCGTATGTACGTATCTATCGCGTACAGTACGAGTCATATCCGTTTTTTGTTGGAATAGTTTTTGGTGTCGGGCCACTCGTAGAGTCGTAATGTCGGTCCACTCTGATTAATGTCGGACATGTCGGCCTGGGCCGTCCACCTAAAAAGCAAGTTATTTAATTTCGCAACGATCATTATACCTCTGGCACGGATTTATGAACACCTGGTATTTACAACGAAGGGATCTTCCCTTCGTTGGATTATGCATTACGACTCTCAATATTAATAAACACTTTACCCATGAATGACTTTGAAACAAATGTTGGATTATTTGTTTTGTCTATCTGGATACCGAGAGGCCGAGAGCGAGGTACGCTTGCACCCCAAATGTTGCAGGTTTAGTCGCGTCCATGTGTGTTGATAGAGCGCCGCAGCGACTCGTCCAGCACAGCAGCAGCACTACAACGCAGCAAAGTGTACAGTAAACCTCTCGCGGCCTGCGTTTTGTGATGGACAAGCTGCTGCTGCACAACACAGCAGTAGTATGTAGTAGATGTGATGAAAAAAGCTCGGCAGCGAGACGAACTATTCAACACCGCACCGTGGCCGTTTGCTAATGGTAACTCGCGCTGAGGAGGAGTCAGCACGCTTGAAAGACCACAGACCTGCACAGTCGGTAAAAATATGTAATGCTCGCTACTTCTCTACCTTGCTTATTATTATTTCATTTGCCATCTGACAAGGTGTAGCGCTTGTTGCAATCAATTGTACTTGCTACTGGTACCTGGCCGTTGCGAGATGTGAACTTCACAATCAACTACTAGTTCTTATCGCTACCCCGGGATATCAAAGGATGAGATATTTAGATCGAGGCTGAGGTTAGCCCAGGCGATTCTATATATATACAGCGTACACTTGATTCAAGTGCAAAACATATATTTCTTGGTGTAAAACGACTGTTTTCACCAAGGACAAGTATTGAGAGTCAAGCAAAGCTAGTACTGGCATCCCCTCCGGGTATCTGTATCTCCCTTGACTACGCTACCGACGGAAAAAAAAGGGCGCCCGCTGTGTGACCCGTGCAGTAATGACATTTTGCAGTACAAGGCATTAAAAATAAATGTGCCAAAAGTGGCCGCTCCACGTCACGAGACTACGTAATGTTTAAATAGGTTTCCGCGTACGGATAATTCAACCAATACTTCAGACACATCTCTATCGGAGCCGGGTGACCGGCTTCCGACCCTAACCGACCCCAACCGGTGGTTCCATCACAAGTTGAAGTAAATAGGTACTCTTTACAGAGATACCCCCTCCCTGCTGTCTTCCATACGTACGAGACGCACGCGCAACATCGGATCTACGCTTAAATATCCCACGTCCTCCATGCTGGAAAAACACACAGTTAGGATCCGATGATGTTGGCCAGCTCCAGATGTGGAGCGGAAGTCTGCTGGGTCTGCGAGTCGTGGGGTAGACATCGCCCTTACCGCTCATATGTCATGGTTCCAGCGTCGAGGTATCACAACAGACGGAACGATCGCATTCGATTCCTCGTTGGCGGAGCAGTCACCCGCAGCACCTGCAGCAATCAGTAGTGTGCAGCCCACGAAACACGAGCCGAACGCTCATTTAATCGGAAGCGGACGCGGGGTCGATGACACGAGCCTATCGACCGCTTAATCAGCATCGGAGTCTCGGCATTTTCCGGGAATTTATGGCGACCCTACCACATTGCCCTACCTTCCACAAACGCGCGGGGGCCGCGTTTTATAGGAGGGGGGATAGAGAGGTGCTTGGTGTACCGTTCGAACATTGCAAGGCATATTGCATACAAAAGACCAATCTTAAGAGGATAGAGCACTTGGCGACCAACTTAGTTTCCTACTGCATGCGATTGATATCAAACACCAACGCCAAACGTATTGTAAGGCCTACGTTTTATGCCCCGGCAAAAGTTAGATTACGTTCGTGGTGGATTTCGTGTTTGCGTGGCTTCCACGATGTTTCCACGCTAAAACGGTAAGTGTTGTGCTTTCGTAAGCGTATTCACTACATATAAGACATATTGAATGTGTCGTTTAAATCAAACCTTAGCGTTGCTCTCAAACGGCGCCAAAGGGGCCACAGAACACATAGTAGTCAGTTTTCGGCCTGGGGGACGCGCGGCAAGTTCACGAGGCAATCGCACGACGTTTATGTGCGCACGTGGTTAGGGTGATAGTGGCCAGCGCGAGGGGGGAGGGCGCGGCGGGGTTTGGCTTAGTGCTGTAGTTAGCGCAAACGTCTACCACAACACGCAAAAAGTGGGAGGAGTCACCTCACTGTCGCCAGGTTAGGCGAGGCCAACGAATTCGTGCAATGGTTTATCCCAACCTAACACACGTGTTGAAACTGCCCTGCAGCGAACACCAGACTGTATCCATTGAGTACGAGCGCGGTACTATACTTAGTCTTGACCCAAGCTTCCTTTGGATTCATAGGAAATAGCCAGTGGATGTTATAAAAGGTTTGTGAACAGCTTGCCAGAAATGTAGATACCTGAACATATGTCACGGGTATAGCTGGGCGGAATCTCGACGGACGGGGTTGCTTCCGTTTTCCCTAAGAACAATTCGGCTATGCTCTCTGCCTATAAAAACCCGCTCGTATTGTTGAGTTAACTCAGTGCCAGCAACGAACCTATGGCAGTGCGGGTTACGAAACCCATTGAAACAAAACCGTAAAAGGCTGCACAGAAACAGCGTAGCCCTTCGCACGAGTTTCTTGAAAGGTATGCAAAGTTCGAGCGTAGATGTTATACACCCCCCCCCCCCCACTAATGTAGCCTCCGCTTGAGGTAAAGTGATTGGTTGATTGACCAGTATCATGACGAAGATGACAGGTTCCAACGAAGGACACATTCATTTTCAGTCTTTGACCCACGAACTACTACGTAGATAACCAGGAGCTCCGGCTGGTTTCGCTCACCGCGTTTTCAACACTCCAATGTCATTCAGAACCTACGCAAATCTAGCAGACGATACCTGCAACCTTAACACCTCATCTCCCATTTTGAAAGCACTCTTTTGTCCAGGCTGGTTATGCTCACCTACGCAGATGTAGCAGACTATACCTATAAACCTTAACATCGCATCTCTCATTTTGAGTAAAAAAACAAACTATGTGTCAGGTCTACGCCAGGTGCGTTGCGTCTGGAACGCGCCGACGCCAACTCACCGAGTTGAGTAGTTGCATACCAACCCAGCCGTACCGCTCATATTGCTGCACGTGCGTCGGAGAGGGGGGGGGGCGATTTAGACGCCAAAGAAGGGTGGAGGAACGTCAAATTCGACTAGAAAAGGCGAATACATTCTTCACACCAATACAAACACAATTCATGACTGAAGCAACACGACACGCTGTTCGAACCATGTGGAGCGTACCCACGGGACGTTACGTTATAGTAGTTGTGTACCGACTGAGCCGGTGGGCCGACGAATGCGTGTTACGATACTTCGAAGTATATTGGAAGTATATCTGGGAAACGGTTCAATATGTTATTTCGATGACTTGGCTCTTTTGTTTCCCTCCGGTAGTCGTGGGGTATTATTTGCTTTCGCCACCAAACAACACTTGGCAAGCAAGCGGGAACAGGGACGCATGTACGGTATACCCTGTGATGACAATCGAAATCACAAAACAGAAAACGTGACTTGAAAAAGAGTGGCTGCGCTAAGGAAAGAGTGACGCACGAATGTACCGTGATCATATGGTTACTAGAGCTAGAGGACAACCTAAAGCGACGTATTTCGTGAATTTAATTTGTTTTCAGATGAAGCCCGTCGCCACAAAACGGTTAAACCCATGTTTTGCCAAACATAACTTACACGAACTCGAGCTTGGGAAGGTCCAGAAACTCCTCGTCGGGAACCTCTGACAGATCGTTGTTTCCCAAAAAACTGTTAATAGCAACACGTGAAACAAAACGGGCAAAACGGTGTGCAGAATCTGCTGGGGAAACATATTTGCATCTACAACTCACCCATAAACAACGAACGGTAATAACAAGAAAGCCCTGCACGGGAGTTCCGGTTTGCGTGGCCACCGAGAGCCGGAAGGCGTGACAATCCTAAGTTGACCGGCGGGCGTGCGCGGTAACCGTCGTAGACTACGAGTAGTGTTCTATGGCTGCTGCCTTGTCATAGTGTTGCCCAGAACTGCATTGAACGAACGACGACGATACTGTCTTTGAGTTCGTAAATTCTACGGAGATGTTTTAAAACGACTTCGGCAGGTTGCGCTGGATACCTAGGTAGGGCACTAATAATACAGCGTAGTCGGGACGTTTTGGATACCTAGGTAGGGCACTACTACAGGGTAATCGGGACGTAAGAGCATCGAGAACATACATACCGTAGTTCGGCCGCACTTACACGAACTTGACCTCGTCAAGCCCTTCGAATAACCCCGCCGGTATCAACGTGAAGGAGTTCCCTAAGAGGTATCTGGAGCATTCCAACGAACGAGCGCAAGAAGGCGTGTAACGACACACGGTGAACAGTTTTATCAACATTGATAGGAAACCTTAAAAATATATATATATCATTAATTGGCCGTGAACATGTATGGGTTGTAGGGCTTTACGACTTGATGCCACGCAGCGTAGCAACAAATATTTTCGGGCTTGGAACGCCCGTACATATCGTTATTGTTCGGCAAGTCGTTGGCAGCTTCGTTTCAAGAACGAAGCTATTAATAAGAGTAAACAACAAACAACGCATCAGGAACCAGCGTGTCGCCCTGATATCGTGTCATACACAATATGCATACAAATCAGAAAACAAACGTCACGTAGGGCGTGACTACTACACCGCAGTCCCGAGTAAAGCCTTAACATCCGATTTTCCTAATCGAGAATTTGCCTTGCCGATGAGAATGAAGTCCGAAAATATTAGGTTTTGAATTGTGAGAGATGTACTTCCTTCACAATAAAATACTTCACCGCAAACTCTTGTCAGTTGTGACACCCGTGGACGATGAAAAACACAATCGAAATCGGCACCAGCAGTCTCAAGATATCGAAGATCAAACAAAATCAGGATTTATGGGCGAGGTACCGCGCCCCTAAATGCCAGTTCCCTTATATCCTCTGTTTTAAGGGCGTTTCAAGCTTGATTTAATGTTTATTGTCGTGGATCGATATCTACCATCGAGTAACATATACTCTAGGTTGGACTTTGATTGTGAGCGAAAGACAACTCTTAAAAAAAAACACAAAGTACTAAAACCGACTGTCATCCTCGTCGGAAATGCAGTTAGTTTTGAATCAGGAAAGTCGGATTTTCTATCATCACTATCAAGTACAGGTATATAAGGAGGCATGCTGTCGACCGTTAAATCACGCACATTCAACTAAGAGGTAAGGCTACGATACCTGGTATGGTAGCGATAAAGGGAACAACAAGCCGCCAGGACTGCGATACAACGATCGAGTGGAAGGCATAATACGCTGCACCTGATGTTTCGTCTCACGGAGACGTCGCAGTTGCAGGAGTATGATTTTACTAGTAGCTGTAGTAGTTAGTAGGTGTAGTAGTATCTAGATAGCAGTAGTAGGAGTAACAGTAGTAAAACGGACGTGATAGAACAACGTGTACACTGGTCTTTGGCTCGGCCCTGGGTATCTATTGCCCTTTCAAAGGTGTTTTTTGCAGGATTCAAGTGTCGTACGTAGGTGTACATACTTTGTTTTCGTAAGAAGAAGAGCAGCGGTGCCAGACCGACGGAAACATATACGTCACGACCGACGAAGGCAGCGGCTTCAAACTTGATTTTTACCACTGTCGCTAGGGGAGCTTCAAACTTGACTTTTACCACTGTCGCTAGGGGAGCGGTGCACAAACACAAAATAAAAATGTGGCCATGCCATGAACTACACAATATTGTGGACACATATATATCTGAAATTTGATCAAGTGCGGAAAAAGCCTTTCAATTTGAACCCACCGCTGAGGCCATGGGTCGGAAGTTGTTTTCCATTTAATTTGTAGAACTATACTTCGAAAAGGTTTGACCACGTTTTGGGTTGCCCACCGACTTCCGCTGATAAGTGTATTAGAAGGGTTTGGCAAATAAAAAGAGGCTTGTTGCTGTCGCAAGGTAGACCCCGTGCGTTGACGTCGTTCCAGGTTTCTTACTGAATAATATACTTTAGTTGACGGCGTCTTAGTAAACTAGGCGTCAGCAGTAATTCGGGGAGCTGATGAGTGGATTAGACACAAAACCCGTGCCTGCTTGATAAGGATCTGAGGTAACTGGAGGTAAGTCCACAACACCAGCTTAAACAGATTTGCACTACCGACAATCTACCTCTATGTGATCCATAATAAGGGGAATGGGATGCTGAAGTATTTACGTCGTCGACAGAAAGACATGTTACATTTACGTTTTTGGCGTGTGGCGGGAGAAATTTCCGTGGGGCCCAAAGCTGAAATTAGTCCCCAAACCCTCTACTACAGTAGCGATACCCGGGCAGTATTTCAGCGAGATCTGCACCGGCTGGGAACAATGCAACGGAAGAGACAGCAATCGAATGGCATTTTAATTTAGCCTACGAGTGTTTATATCGTGGTCGTCCGTGGAACGCCCAGGACTCGTTGACATGCCGCGTGACGTTGCTTCTGGCGTGCCCCCAACTCTAGGCATACTTCAGACGCGCGCTAGGATAGACGTGGCACTTTTTGGCCGAAATGTGTTTTGAGTGATCGGGCTCCTTAACCCAAAACCGTCGCATTTTTTTAATCTGGTGTTGCAACAATTCGTATAGTATACGCAAAAGGGTTGCTCATCGGGTAGCGTATTATTTTTCGTCCAAACCCAGATTTTAGACTACAAATAAATGCAGGTATATATGGAACTCCTCAAGTGAAGATCTCAGAAACAATACAGTACCGGCCCGCTCATAAGAAACCCGAAATCGGGCTGAGAGCTGACTTTCTTATTTTAATAAGGGGTGTGTCCCACACTAACTTCAGTATAATAGCTGTCGACTTTCTTATTTCCCCCGTAATGTTTACGCTGAGTTTCTTGTGGGGCACTTTCTTATGAGAAGGCCGTTAGTCTATCGTGCACCTTTCTTTGTCGTAGCATTTGTCTTCGTTGCGGCGTTTGCTACCCCCACGTGCACAGGATGGACTGCAACATTGTCACCGTCGCCACAGTCACCACCTCTCCTTGGTGAACATTGTTGATCAGTTTCTTGGTTGAAATTGGAGAACAGTTAGTTTCAAAATGTGTAACAGCCCTTGGCGACACCAAACACTCTAGCTTATACTAAAATCAAGGACTCGATTTGCGCAGTTCCTCCCCCTCCTGTTACGCGGTGGGCTACGGTACACACTAAAACCTATGTATTTCCCTATATTTCACCAAAACTACGCTGCCGGCCCTCTCATAAGAAAGTGCCCCACAAGAAACTCAGCCTCTAAGGGCCCATCTTAACGAGCATAAAATAAATTCAATTTGGAAAAAATAAATTCAAATTCGCTTCTCATTGGTCAACACACGCACCAGCACCAAATATTATGCCCCAAGATCCTAATATTTGGTGCTGGTGCGTGTTTTGACCAATGAAAAGCGGATTTGAATATATTTTTTTCCAAATTGATTTTTTTTCTTCTTCGTTAAAACGGGCCCTAAACATTACGGGGGAAATAAGAAAGTCGACAGCTATTATTCTGAAGTTAGTATGGGACACACCCCTTAATAAAATAAGAAAGTCAGCCTAAGCCCGATTTCTGGTGTCTTTTGAGCGGGCCGGTACTGTATTCGGTCCCATTATGGGGACCTACGGTGCACTTTTTCGCTGAATCGTTTTCTGAACGATCGGGCTCCTTAACCTCAAAATTCGTCGGACTTTCATTTTTTGTGACTAAAACTGTTTCAGAGTATATAATACATCAGTCGGGATATTTCTCATCCGGCAGCACTTTTATTCTCCTCCAAGATCAGTTTTTCGGTGAGGTATGACGCTCCTTAAGTGAGAAGCTCAGAGAAAACATGGTGCACACCTCTATCGTAGCATGCGTCCATGCGCTGCTGTCTAGCTTGTAAACAATCGTGGTCTCTGTGCCACTGTAAGACTATTCTTGATAAATGATGACTTTGTTGTTGGTTCAAACGATGCTATCCGATTGGTGGTCAGGAACACCCCCCTGTAGTATTTTTGTTTGGATCCTTGCAGGGTTGAGTTGATATCATACTCGTTATATATTTCAAGAGCAAGACCAGCGTCCATTTAATTGTATAATTTGAGCCTTTGCGCTCTTACTGTGCAACGTTTGACCCTTTGGGCTCGGACTATGTAACATATATACACCGTTCGACCAGTGGCTGCGTGTGCAGCTACAAGGACACGTTGTAAGGTCGGCCCGAGCTTCGCCTACGACTGACACTGAGAAAAAAAAAACTAATTTCAAGAACCGCAGGCACAGAAATGCTTCGGTTGGTGTCAAGCTCGCCACACCAACAGTTTGTACCCGCACGCGACACCCTATTTCCATGTCAATGGTGCATAGTGTACAGGTCTTACTTACAGTGGTATATATCTAAATAAGTGCTATCACGGGGGACCTACAGTAACTAGTAATATCACCAAATATTGTTTGTTTTCTTTACCGTAAGTCCAATCAGACGCCCTTTTGAGTTTTTGTAAAATGGATGGGTGTAACAATAAACATCAGGCGAAACAGGGTCTTTCTTATCGAGCATTTTGTTTTTGTTTTTGTTTTTCAAATCTAATATTTGTTTGGCCGTTTTAACAGAGAGCAAGCTATTTGGAAGGCTTCGCATTCTAAGCTTCGAAAATTAGTTTTGGAAAAAATTGGAAATCTAAACAATTGCGCGAAAAGAAAATATTGGAAAAATTGGCGAAACAATGGTTGATAAGAACGACCCTTACTATGGTTTCCCGTATCAGCGACGTTCGAAAGCAAGGTGTACAAAGGGATACTAGATGCAGAAGGGAGGCGCCGATACGTCCAGGAACCTATCCACATTTTTGTGTCGCTTAATGAGCCGGGAGCAACGTAAATCGGAACAGCATCAGCACTTGACGTCGTCATGATCGAGCATCGATTTAGGGCGTTCTATTTCGGCAGGTTGTGTAGGCAGCGCCTTGGAAGCACCTACAGTACTATCTGTCTTCTTTAGTACTACTGCAGTAAGACACACGATTGGAACAGCGTCGAGCTACGATCCGGCTGATATCGCGGCGCTGCAAGAGGCGCTTGATAAAGTGAAGCGGTTGCGCCGGGAGTTAGATCGTTGCTGGCCTGTGTCAACCGCGCCGATACTCTTCTCGCTGTACGCCGCACGTACTCGAACCGGCCCCTGTTCGGGCTGGGTTGATGTTTGGAGTGGGACTCATGCTACGGTAGCGGTGCACCACGTTTATTTCTGAGAGTGACTACTCCTTAGAGGAGCTCTGCACCACACCCACCCGAAAAACTGATTTCAGAGGATAACAAGAGTGCTACGTACCCTATGGAAAATGCCATGGTCTACGTAATCACACGACGAAAAAAAGACGCGTGCTACGATAAAGATACAAGTAGCACTTACTGTGGCTGAAAAAAATTCTGAACGATACAGCTGACGCATGCTACGATGGAGGTTCACTATCTCTTTTCTGGAGCTCCTTGCTTGACGAGCACTGCACGTCACCGCAAACTGATTTTGGAGGAAAGTAAAAGTGCTATCTGATTGAAAATCCCATGGCCAAAGGAAACGAGGAACAATATTGCAACAAAATAATTATCAAAGTCCGACGATTTGGGGTTAAGGAGCATTACTATCATTCATAAATATTTCAGCCAAAAAGTGCTATCTCTATCGTAGCACGCGTCAGCTCCTCAACCCAAACATCGGCGGACTTTCAGTCTTCTTGTGTTGCAATATTATTAATAAGTAGACTCTCAGGTCATGGAGTAGTTCATCGGGTAGCACTTTACAATTTACTCCAAAACCTCTTTTTGGGCGAGAGGTACGGAGCGCTCCTCCACGTGAGGAGCTCCGAAAAAACATGAGGTACCCTCTACCGTAGCATGACAAGAATAAAACTCCAATGATTTTGGTTTAAGGAGCCCCCATCGATCCGAATCTCTATTCTCGTACCACGCGTCGTGGGTACCGCCTTTTCTATGTACTATCTCGTAGTACGTCGAACTCTACATGCTGGACACAAACATCGTTCTGTTCTGGCCTATATTCCGACAATGTAGCCAACTGTTATACCCGACACTACAGTACCGTTGAATCGGAGAGGGGTCCGGGTGGAAGATTTACCAGTTTTGCGGGACACGTACGTCGACTGTGCAAGTACCTCTCCACAGTCCCATGTCCGCGTGGATGGTCTGGTATTGTGGGCGGGAATACGTGGAATCCCAATCTCCAAATTAGCTGAAGACACCCAATGATTTTGCAACCACCTCCAACCCCGAACCACCTATAACGCATATATGCACGTGATACCATTGGTCTACTACTACTGTTTACTACGCACAATGCCATATTCCTCATTTTGTATTTACATTATCCACAAACAATATCCAGCTATTATAGTCTTATGATATATCGTTGCCTTCAAGCCTCAACACTCACAAAATGGTTATGGTAGCTCGTCCTGTGTTATCCCAGCAGGCTGCGATATCGTCGAAATCGTCGTCCGTAAGCCCACATATACTCAGTTGGCTTATACAACGAAACACAATGCGATCATACGCGAGCAACGGCACATTGTGTCAGTCTGTGTCATGCACGAAGACGCGTACGTAGCATCGCGCCGTATTTCATTGTCCCCAGGACAAATAATCAGACACGCACAACCCCTAGATTAGAAGGTGACGCCTCACGCAGATCCACGTGGAACCTGTACGTGTGTGCCACGGCTCTATACATAGTACTGACTCTGTACTGCACCGACACATCACACACGCACGTGTTGTTGACGTAGTCGCGACGACTACGAGAAGACCACATCGTCACGCTCCAACCGCTGGTCAGACATGGTTTCAATGTGCTGGTGTCCCTAGCACTCTATTAACTGGCACCAGGAGTGGTGCTGGATGTCGTACGTGGTTACATAACACTGGATTCACCTGATCGTCTGACCCGCCGCACATTTGTAGTCGGCGGAGTTGCTGTCCAAGCAGCTGTTAAGACCTACATACGTGGAAAGCAACACCATATACATATAAATAGGCGGATGTATTGGTCTTTTTCGAGAGCTTCACACGTAAGATGTCCCACGAAGCAATATGGATGGCTACAGCAACCGTCCGGGGCACCTAGCAACCCCGGGTTCCTACACTACAGGGGGTTTCCTAGATTTACAACATAATAAGTGGTCTAGTCAACGATCAGTAGCTTTCTTCTTGGCGTACTGCTGTGCGCTACGCACAAGCGGACTGAAAAAGTCGCGCAGGTCTGGTCGATGTATACCTGCCTCCTTCAAGGGTTTGAAGAAGTGTAGTATTGGCGAGGAAAGGACGCACGGTACATCGTCGGATGCGGACACTGCCTGTAATACACAGCGTTCCAATTGGTCTATACACAACTTACGCAATGCATGTTCTGGCCATCGGGACACCAACTGGTGGGGTTCATTAGAAGCAACATCTCGTCCGAGCTTGGAATCAAGTTAGGTCCATGTGTTCTATAAGCTTCCGCGTCTATTCCGTAGATAAGGGGCATGCCTGGAGTGGTGACAGGGTGTTTTAAATTTTGGGTTGTACAAACTAAATATAGTTCATAAGGGTCACATGCCCTCTGATTTCATCCTATACATTATCGATCTACAGTACGATACAGAAGGCGTATAATCTCGCGTCAGCAGGAAGCCAGCCGGAAAACCGTCTGTTCTACCGGGTTACCGTTATATTTTCTCTTGGGATCTGTTTGAACGGGGGTCGCATGCGTGGTAACGGCTTCCAATGATTCCTAAAATATTTCTACCTAACGAATAATCACTACTACAGTAGTATATGGGTGTCGTATTGTTGTACCTACGAAAGGTGAGAGTCGTTCCTTGTCTACAAGCTGATCGTCTACTTGTTATATACTGTCTCAAATATGACAACGGGGGTAAAATAACCCATGTGCCCGACTTGCACCCTGTATCCTACCCAGAACCAGTACTTCTGCGTCGTTTATCTTCTTTCGTGTTATGATTGTCACACTACTACAGTTGAGAATAGGCCGGCGAAAAGTATTTGACCTAAAACTAACAGTAGGCTCTCTGCTCGGGTGCGGCCTACAACGTTCGACTCACACTTCGTTTTCCAGGGTGAGCGCTAAGCTACAGTAGATTCGACTACTTACTGGTAGGTGTAGAGCAACCAACGCCCAAGGATGTTGAAAACAAGTAGTCAACATACGAGTGAACACCGTGCCCACATTGGATGCGATTTTTGTTGGCCTCCCTATCCTGTGCATGCCGTTGTCCACTGGGCTTTACCCCTTTTAGAACTGCACTGTCTAGAACTAAACATTTCAGTGTAAATCTAAGTGTGTTGTCCCCCACATCGGGGCTCCAGTCTTAAATGGGTTAAGAGCACGGCTGTTTTATCTTCGACCGAATCTGTATCCGAAACCGGCCGTGGTCTTGATCGGACGCGACACGTACGTGTGTAACTTTATTGTACATATTCCTTGAAATATGGTATAAATAGGGTATAGTGACGCGTCCTACGATAAAGAGGTAGCAGTTTTTGGATGAATGTTTTTCGGAATGACGGACCCGTGCTACGATAGAGGTAGCACATTTTTGACTGTTTTTGCTCCTTCACCCAAAATCGTCGGACGTTCGTTTAATTGTGGTGCTATGTTTCGTTTATACGCCAGGCAACGGGATTGGTGATCAGGTAACACTTTTGTTTCCTCCGAAAACCCTTTTAGGGCCCGTTTTAACGAAGAAAAAAAAAACATTGGAAAAAAAAAAAAAAAAAA
>MEHQ01001572.1:42622-112255 GCA_008828725.1 Saccharina japonica | reverse complement strand
ATACATCAGTCGGGATATTTCTCATCCGGCAGCACTTTTATTCTCCTCCAAGATCAGTTTTTCGGTGAGGTATGACGCTCCTTAAGTGAGAAGCTCAGAGAAAACATGGTGCACACCTCTATCGTAGCATGCGTCCATGCGCTGCTGTCTAGCTTGTAAACAATCGTGGTCTCTGTGCCACTGTAAGACTATTCTTGATAAATGATGACTTGGTTGTTGGTTCAAACGATGCTATCCGATTGGTGGTCAGGAACACCCCCCTGTAGTATTTTTGTTTGGATCCTTGCAGGGTTGAGTTGATATCATACTCGTTATATATTTCAAGAGCAAGACCAACGTCCATTTAATTGTATTATTTGAGCCTTTGCGCTCTTACTGTGCAACGTTTGACCCTTTGGGCTCGGACTATGTAACATATATACATCGTTCGACCAGTGGCTGCGTGTGCAGCTACAACGACACGTTGTAAGGTCGGCCCGAGCTTCGCCTACGACTGACACTGAGAAAAAAAAAACTAATTTCAAGAACCGCAGGCACAGAAATGCTTCGGTTGGTGTCAAGCTCGCCACACCAACAGTTTGTACCCGCACGCGACACCCTATTTCCATGTCAATGGTGCATAGTGTACAGGTCTTACTTACAGTGGTATATATCTAAATAAGTGCTATCACGGGGGACCTACAGTAACTACTAATATCACCAAATATTGTTGTGAAAAGAGGGAATTACGTCCAAAGTTTGTTTTCTTTACCGTAAGTCCAATCAGACGCCCTTTTGAGTTTTTGTAAAATGGATGGGTGTAACAATAAACATCAGGCGAAATAGGGTCTTTCTTATCGAGCATTTTGTTTTTGTTTTTGTTTTTCAAATCTAATATTTGTTTGGCCTTTTTAACAGAGAGCAAGCTATTTGGAAGGCTTCGCATTCTAACCTTCGAAAATTAGTTTTGGAAAAATTGGAAATCTAAACAATTGCGCGAAAAGAAAATATTGGAAAAATTGGCGAAACAATGGTTGATAAGAACGACCCTTACTATGGTTCCCCGCAACAGCAACGTTCGAAAGCAAGGTGTACAAAGGGATACTACATGCAGAAGGGAGGCGCCGATACGTCGAGGAACCTATCCACATTTTTTGTGTCGCTTGGTGAGCCGGGAGCAACGAAAATCGGAACAGCATCAGCACTTGACGTCGTCATGATCGAGCATCGATTTAGGGCGTTTGCTTTTGGGTAGGTAGTGTAAAGACGCATGCTACGATAGAGGTGCACCTTGTTTTTTGCTGAGCTCCTCTACTTGAGGAGCTCCATAACCCACCAAAAAAACACACGATTCGGAGGAAAATAAAAGTTCTACCCGACGAGCAAGCTCATGACCTAATCATACTAATTATAGTATACCTTGGAAAATCAAGAAACACAAGACTGAAAGTCGGACGGTTTCGGGTTAGGAAGCTCTATCGTTCAGAAAACGTTTCAGCCAAAAAGTGTCACTGGGACTACCTCTATCGTAGCACCTACTGCACATACATGGCGTATCTGCCTTTTTTAGTACTACTGCTGCAGTAGGACACGCGATTGGAACAGCGACGAGCTGCGATCCGGCTGATATCGCGGCGCTGCAAGAGGCGCTGAAGTGAAGCGGTTGCGCCGAGAGAGTTAGATCGTTGCTGGCCGGTGTCAACCGTGCCGATACTCGTCTCGCTGTGTGCCGCACGTACTCGAACCGGGCCCTGTTCGAGCTAGGTTGATGTTCAGAGTGGGACTCACGTGCTCCATCGCGTGCTCCCATGCCATCTCATTTCGCCTCATGCCCTGGTGGGCCTCCCAGCAAATGTTGCAACCAGTTGCAACACTTCCAGCACCGATCAACTGCCGTAAATCTCGTTCCAAGCGGGCCGCTCGGTTCTGCTGAACAAGGATTACTGTTTTGACAGATACGCTTCCTATTTACAAATTTACGGACAGCATGCTACGGTAGAGTAGAGGAGCACCACGTTTGTTTCCGAGAGTGATTACTACGTAGAGGAGCTCTGCACCCCACCTATCCCAAAAAAACTGATTTCAGAGGATAACAAAAAGTGCTACCTACCCGATGGAAAATCCCATGGTCTATCTAATCACACGACGAAAACAAAACGCGTGCTACGATAAAAGGTACGAGTAGCAGCACTTTTTCGCTGAAACGTTTTCTGGACGACACAGCTGACGCATGCTACGATAGAGGTGCACGATCTTTTTTCTGGAGCTCGCTCCTTACTTGAAGAGCACTACACGCCACCGCAAACTGGTTTTGGAGGAAAGCAAAAGTGCTACGATCATATCCGATTGAAAATCCCATGGCCGAAGCAAACAAGGAACAATAATATTGCAACAAAATAATGACTAATCACACTCTAATTATAAGTAATTTGTCCCCAAAACGGGACTCCAGTCCTGTAAGGGTTAAGGAGCTCGATCATTCAGAAATATTTCAGCCAAAAACTGCTATCTCTATCATCGTAGTACGCGTCAGCTCCTCAACCCAAACATCGGCGGACTTTCAGTCTTCTTGTGTTGCAATATTATTAATAAGTAGAAGGGACTCAGGTCATGGAGTTATTCACCGGGTACATACAGTAGCACTTTACAATTTACTCCTAAACCTCTTTTTGGGCGGGGTACGGAGCTCCTTGACGTGAGGAGCTCCGAAAAAACATGAGGTATGGGTACGAGCTCTATCGTAGCATGACAAGAATAAAACTCCGGTGCTTTTGGGTTAAGGAGCGCCCAGTATTCCGAACATCTATATTGTCGTACCACGCGTCGTGGGTATGGCCTTTTTTCTATGTACTATCTCGTAGTACCTCGAACTCTACATGCTGGACACAGACATTGTTCTGCTCTGACCTATGTTCCGACAATGTAACCAACTGTTATACCCGACACTACCGTTGAATCGAAGAGGGATCAGGGTGGAACATTTGCAGGACAGGTACGTCTACTGTGCGAGTACCTCTTCACAGTCCCATGTCTGCGTGGATGGTCTAGTATTGTGGGGCGGAATCCCAATGTACCAATTTGCTGAAGACACCCAATGATTTTGCCACCACCTTCAACCTCGAACCACCTATAATGCGTAAGATGCACGTGATACCATTGATCTACTGCTGTTTACTACGCACAATGCCATCTTCCTCATTTTGTACTTACATTACCCCCAAACAATATCCAGCTATGTAGTCTTATGATGTATCGTTGCCTTCGAGCGTCAACACTCACAAAAAGGTAATGGTAGCTCGTCCTGTGTTATCCCAGCAGGCTGCGATGTCGTCGAAATCGTCGTCCGTAAGCCCACATAGACTCAGTTGGCTTATACAACGAAAAACAATACGACCATACGCGAGCAACGGCACATTGTGTTAGTCTGTGTCATGCACGAAGACGCGTACGTAGCGTCGCGCGGTATTTCATTTTTGGCCCCAGGACAAAATATCAGACACGCACAACCCCTAGATTAGAAGGTGACGCCTCACGCAGATCCACGTGGAACCTGTACGTGTGTGTCACGGCTCTATACATAGTACTGCACCGACACATCACACACGCACGTGTTGTTGACGTAGTCGCGTAGACTACGAGAAGACCCCGTCGCCACGCACCAACCGCTTGCCAGGCATGGTTTCAAAGTGCTAGTATCCCTAGCACCCTATCGCCTGACACCAGGAATGGTGTTAGATGTACTCGGTTACATAACACCGGACTCACCTTATCGTCTGACCCGCCGCACATTTGTAGTCGGCGGAGTTGCTGTCCAAACAGTGGTTAATACCTGTTATGTGGAAAGCAACGTAGACATATAAATAGGCGGAATGACTGTCCCTTTTAGAGAGCTTCATGCGGAAAATGTTCCGAGCAATAATGATGGGTACAGCAAACGTCCGTGGCGCCTAGCAACCCCGGGTTCCTACACTAAGGGGATTACAACATACTAAGTGGTTTAGTCGACGCTCCGTAGCTTTCTGCTTAACGTACTGCTGTGCGCTACGCACGAGCGGACTGAAAAAATCGCGCAGGTCTGGTCGATGTATACCTGCCCCCCCCGAGGGTTGGAAGAAGTATAATATTGGCGAGGAAAGGACGCAGGGTATATCGTCGGATGCGGACACTGCCTGTAATACCCAGCGCTCCAATCGATCTCCACAAGGCTTTTAACCTCGCGTCTGCAGGAGGTCAGTCGGGCAACCGTCTATTCTGCCGGGTTACCGTTTAACGTTTTCATTGTGACCTGTTTGTAACGGGGGTCGCATGCGTGGTAACGGCTTCCAATGATTCCTAAAATATCTCTACCTATCGAATAATCACTACAGCAGTATATGGGCGTCGTATCGTTGTACCCACTAAAGGTGAGAGTCGTGCCTTGTCTACCAGCTGATCGTCTACTTGTTGTATACTGTCTCAAATATGACAACGGGAGTAGAATAACCCATGTGTCCGACTTGCACCCTGTATCCTACCCAGAGCCAGCACTTCTGCGTCGTTTATCTTCTTTCGTTTTATGAGTGTCACACTACTACAGTATAGAATAGGCCAGCGAAAAATATTTGACCTAAAACTAACAGTAGGCTCTCGGTTTGGATGCGGCCAACAACGTTCGAGTCATACTTCGTTTTCCAGGGTGAACGCTAAGCTCGATTCGACTACTTACTGGTAGGTGTAGAGTAACCAACGCCCAAGGATGTTGAAAACAAGTAGTCAACATACGAGTGAACGCCGTGCCCACATTGGATGCGTTTGTTGTTGACCTCCCTATCCTGTGCACACCGTTGTCCACTGGGCTTTAACCCTTTTAGAACTGCACTGTCTAGAACTAAATGTTTTACTCTAATTCTAAGTGTGTTGTCCCCACATCGGGACTCCAGTCTTAAATTGGTTAAGAGCACGGCTGTTTAATCTTCGACCAAATCTGTATCAGAAACCGGTCTTGGTCTTGATCGGACGCGACACGTACGTGTGTAAATTAATTGTACATATTCCTTGAACTATGGTGTAAAACGCGTGCTACGATGGAGGTAGCGTTTTTTGCTGATTTTGTTTTTTGAATGATCGGGCTCCTTGACCCAAAATCGACGCACATTCAACATGTTGTCGCAACATTCTCATACTAGACGACACACGCTACGATAGAGGGGTACCATGTTTTTGCCTTCTGAGGGTGGTTACTTGAAGAGCGCTATACCTCACCCCAAAGTGATCATTAAGGGAGGAAAGTAAAAGTGCTATCCGATTACCAAACCCGTTTCCGAAGCACACGAGGTACAATATTGCAAATCAAACAACGACAGTCCGCCAGTTTTGGGTTCAGGAGCTCGATTATTCCGAAACTAAATCAGCCAAAAAAGTGTCACTGGGACTATCTCTATGGTAGCACGCATCAGACTCAGGTCATGAGATTGGTCATCGGGTAGCACTTATATTTCCCTCCTCCAAAATCAATATTGCGGAGACGTGTGGAGCTCCCTCAAGTGAGGAGCTCCTCAAAAATACATGGTACACCTGCTACCGTAGCATGCCGCATATTTATAGAGAAGTTCTCTGGGTGTGAGGAGTAACTCCATTGTCCAGCGACAAGTGTGCTTGGATTCTCTGAGGTATTGATTATTATGTTTGCTACGTACATAAAAACCACAGACCTACGAGTAACGTAAATAAGTTGCACTACATACATAAGCCACAGAGACAGCATAAATCGTGTGCACTTACTATTAACGCGCGGCTGTTATTCATGTTTGTATTCGCTGATGGCGCGCATCGACTATGTACGAAATCCGAGTTCGCGTTTGGTGTGCTGTAGACGACATTATCTCACCGTGGGCAGAACAGACGAGAGACAGGAACGGTGCAACCAGGCTGGAGAAACGCATATTGAGACCCAGCACGAAGAAACTCGAGCGCCTCCAGCTGAAGGGTGGAATCCTATCGCAATTGACGTCGGTATCTCAGCAGGAGGATCGGCAACACAAAACTCATTGTAAGGCATTTTTTGCACGCGCTGAGAGACTATTCGAGCTTTTTCACTGACTCCATACCGAGGACACCAACGGGTGCGGCTAGCCCAAGGCAACGGTGACCTATATATATATATATCATGAGCGGAATATACCGTTCATGCGGATATTTTGCAGAACGTACAGTGCACGTACTATACATGGGGTTCGCTTGACGTGTGGGGTGTGCTTGCCGTCAAAGGAAAGCGTCAGACACAACCTCGGAGCAGAGCAATGGAGGCCGACCCCACCTACCTCCCAACCTAGTTGAAAAACACAGTAGATGGTGCCGTTGCAGAGGGATGTCTCGCAGGAACACAGGCTGAATAGGTACGGCTGACGTGTGACAGGTCGTGTAGAGGGTTACTGGTAGGGTTATATACCGTAGGCGGAAAAATCCCTGCCTCGAGCACACGCACTATGATGGTGAAGTGTCCGCGCCAAGCAAGAATGTTACCGTCGTAGCACGTATCATAAAGATACGATACATCGGTTGGTTCACGTGGAGTTCTTGTCAATTATGGCTCCGGTGCAGCCCGGAAAACATTGTTCTATTCGTTGTGGACAGCTTTGTACACTTCGAACGATACCTCAGGAAGATCAGCGGTCCGTTCGTGGTATTAACCTAGGGGTGTCACACGCCGAGTAGACGTGACCAACAGGTTTTTGCGAATTTGGGGAGATATCGGTCCTTGCCGCGGGTGCATGCCCGGCGAGTGCCCGAATAATACTCGCCGAAACCGCAGTTAGGTGGTGCTTCTCACCCATCGAGACTGCATGTCTTCCGTCGTAGCCGTTTCGAGAGAAGAGCACCCTCCGTGCGTGCGAACCTTGGCAATTTGAAATTCATAGACATACAGACAGGGCCGTAAGTGTATTTGGCTCGTGTGACAAGAAGCGTGGGGGTCGTAGGGCTCGTTGAATGGTACAACCTACTGTACACTAGCCGTACTCCCCAACCGCCAGCTAAGAATGTGGGGTCCACGATGTAACCATCGCTTTTTTGCATCGACATGTATGTTTGTTCCGTTTGTGGCCACCTGAACGAAACGCGTTGTTGGCGATATATATATATATAGGTTGATGCCAATCCCTATACGGGCGCAATGCGTACCCGAACGCATGAGTGCAGGGCATAAACACCTGCGCTCGGGCGACGAAAACGCAAAACAAATATCCTACTTTTAGCGGCATTCTTATCGAGCATCTTTTCCCCCACATTTTCCGATATTTATTTTCTGAAAACAAATACGGAAACAGAGGAAATAATGGGGCGGAAAAATGGAAACATTGGAAATTCTTCAGAGAGAGGGAAATATGTTTGGAAAGGCTTCGCGTTCCAATAAACGGAAAACAAAAAACGGAAAAAAATGGAAATGTAGAAAATCGCGTGAAAACAAAATCGAAAATTTGGAAATGTTTGTCTACGATAAGAATGTCCTTTAATGGTGCCCTCAGAGACCGAAAGCGCTGGAGGCCAATGTATTCTATTGCGGGGTAGAGTCGTGCTACAATAGAGGTGCACCATGTTTGTTCCGAGCTCCTAACTTGAGGAGCTCCATACATGACCCGAAAAAATGGTTTTGGAGGAAAATAAAAGTGCTACATACCCGACGAACAATTCCATGGCCTGAGTCTAACAGGGAAAATATTGCAACACAGGAATGGAATAAGGGTGCCCGATCATTCAGAAAAACGCTTCAGCCAAAACGTGCTACCTCTACCTCCATCGTGGCACGCGTCGGTACCATGATAAAAGAGGACCTATCTATGTTGAACACAAACACCTAACGACTTACGAGTACCCATTTGTACTACTGTAATAACAATCTCTGGTCCTATTTACTATGGAGGCATGCTACGGTAGAGGTGCATCTCGTTTGTTTTGGGGCTGCTGATGACTTGAGGAGCTCAATATACTCGCCCAAGAACTGACTTTGCATATTAACAGTAAAAAAGTAAAAAAATGCCAACCCGATTAACCATCTGATTCCATGGTCGTTTGGTACACAACAGAACGATACTGCCAAACAAGAATGGCATTCCTACAATACTGTGTTAAGAAAAGCCCTGATATGCAGGAAACTTAAAAAATCGAAAAGTGCTACTCCTATATCGTAGCACCGGTGTATGGCCCTCCGAAATACACGGATCCCGTACCTGGTATATCGTTGCTCCCCAATGTTTTAAAACGGATACCTACCTGGTATATTTAAGGTAGGTATAAATAAACGCATACCTTACCTGGTACATATTAGAATACCTACCTACCATAACCGAAATACTTACCCATTTTTACGACGCATGCTACGATAGAGGTGCACCATGTTTTTGCCTTCGAAGGGAGGTTACTTGAAGAGCTCTACACCTCACCCCAAACTGCTTTTGCAGGAAAGCAAAAGGGATATCCGATTGAAAATCCCATGGCCGAAGCAAACAAGGAACAACATTGCAACAAAATAATGACAGTTCGCCGATTTTGGGTTAAGGTGCTCGATCATTCAGAAATCATTTCAGCCAAAAAGTGCTATCTTAATCGTAGCACGCGTCCTACTGACACTATTGGGTTCTTTTAACTATGGTCCTCCGTAATAAACGGGCCCCGAAGCATGGAGAATCGTGAGGTGCGCGACGGTGAAGTAGGGATGAAACCAGACCTTGTATGAGGGTTGTGTTAAAATAAACTTATCCCAAACATTAATCTAATCGTTTCAATAATCATCCTTCCTTGGCCGATAACACAAGACCTGTTTGCACTACTACGTGTATGAAAAATCACGATATCTGCTGAAGAGCAGCGAAAAAACCGCCTTTTAAAATCTTTGAAGCGCTGTATTATAGGTGCGTGTATTTCGCCCTATTTGGAAACCCAATCGAAGATTGAATGCGAGCATTACCATACATACCGCGTAAGAGGTAGATGCCGATGCCGCATCTTACGGTAGGGATGGCTCATGAATTTTTGAAGATTCCTCGTTCCAAGAAGCTTCACTGACTATACATCATACCAGAAACCCTCCTCTTTCAAGACCTTAACAACTTTGATACAAACCTCAAACTACCCCGGCGTATTAAACCCGTGCCAGAGTGTTGTGCACCGAGTCATGTTATTGGTTAGTTTTGTGGCTGACCATGTTTGAGGCTTTGGGTGGGAAGTTTGTCCAGCGGAAGACAACATTTCAGCTTCGATCACACCAAGTAGCCTTCAACCTTTCTTGTGTACCTGGTATTGCTTTTCACCTCCGGCCGATGGGTAACAATATTGCTGACGTCCTCCACACTTCCACGTTCCGCCTCGTGTCATATGTCAATTCACTCCATGCCCCCTCGGCAGCATCATCCGCTGCTGGTACTACTACGTCGGAGAAAGTAGCCGTCAACACAATTACCAGCTGATCGACTTGGTTCGTTGCGTCTAAGTTTCCGGCTGATGTTGCAACAAGGTGAGAGGATGGCGGACGCACAATACCCGCCGATGATCAGGCAAACTACATACTACAGTCTATTTGGGGAGAAGCATGCTCCGTAAATGTATGATGAAGTATGTCTGCTTCAAGCTCTTGCAGTCAATGATGTATAATTTCAACGATGAATTAGGTGCCCAAGGTCCGGCTGGTGAGTATACGTGTGGAGGCAGTTACATGGTAAATGGAAGAGGGTATAGCCGTGAGATCGAGATCCACCAGGACACCCTGAAAACTGTGTGTTGAACCAACACTGAAGGATACACGTACGATCTCCGACCACCGACACTCCGACAGCCGTTCACGGGGTTCGGTTGCTAATCAATAAACAAAAACTGAACTACAGACCAATCTAACATGCCTTCAGTGTTCCAAACCAGCCGAATGGGTTGACGTATAAAGGGAATCAGAACTCGATGACAACTGAAAGCGTACTCTGTCATGCATTAAGATCGTTACCACCTGTCTTTCCCGACGCCACAAGTACCTGAGGGTACTCGTACGAAGACACACAACCTACGACGGCAGCTATGACTACATACCGGTGTGGTAAATGCAGGTCCTGCAACACGTCTGCTTCATGGCGATTGCGTATAGCGTTACGGTGATATCCCCCAAGCTCCAAAACGTCCCCTGGATGGAGTTGAGAGGAGTCAAACTTTGTACCGAATTGAATAGAACTCTCTTTCAGCGTCAAAAGTGTTGTGCATACTACTTGCGCGCTACAAAACCGTATAAAAATAAAATGACATATATATTTGACGTATATAGAAAACCAACAACTCCGCTATAAGCCTCAGGGCGGCGGTCACAAAGCCAGCAGATCTGAAAAGCGTCCTGAAATAATAAGACGCAAAGTATGGTCTAGAGTCAGATGTTTCCCCAAGAATATTGTGACATATATTTCTGCAACAAGAGTTTACATGACCGACCGACTTCCACATCTTCAAGAAATCAGCCTACAATTGGGCAAAGGGGCCAGGCCAGCGATTTGAGGCTTGTAAGAGGCGAAACAAACTTTCCGCATCCCGCCTCGTCCATAACAATCACCCGTTTGTACCCCCCCGAGGCAGCTGGTCCTCCTTTTATACACGTTGAAGTACTGGAGACGAAGCAATGAAATGTTGCTATTAAGAGTCAGATTGGAAAAACCATTTTCAAAACTTACAGTGTCCCACTAGAAGTTCCTAACGCGGCCTGCAATATATCCTGCACGTGCCCAACACCCGTCAGCACTGCAGGGTAAGCCGCCGGTGCATGCTATGTTGTGAAAATGACACTGCATACTATTGGCATGCTACGTAGTAACTGAGTCTCTGCCTGTACCGCACAAACATTCAATGTGACCGTCTACAGCTTCAGTTAGAGAGGTAACTTACTCCCCCCNCATAAGCCACACAGACAGCATAAACCGTTTGCACTTACAATTAACGCGCGGCTATTACTCATGTTTGTATTCGCTGATGGCGCGCATCGACTATGTACGAAATCCGAGTTCGCGTTTGATGTGCTGTAGACAACATTATCTCACCGTGGGCAGAACAGACGAGGGCCAGGAACGGTGCAACCAGGCTGGAGAAACGCATATTAAGCCCCAGCACGACGAAACACAATCACCTCCAGCTGAAGGGTGGGATCCTGTCGCAATGCACGACGGTATCTCAGCAGGAGGATCGGCAACACGAAAACTTATTGTAAGGTATTTTTTGCACGCGCTGAGAGACTATTCGAGCTTTTTCACTGACTCCATACCGAGGACACCAACGGGTGCGGCTAGCCCAAGGCAACGGTCACCTAAATATATATATATATATATCATGAGCAGAATATACCGTTCATGTGGAGATCTTGCAGAGCGTACAGTGCACGTACTATACATGGGGTTCGCTTGACGTGTGGGGTGTGCTTGCCGTCAAAACGAAAGCGCCAGACATAACCCCGGTGCAGAACAACGGAGGCCGACCCCACCTACCTCCCAACCTAGATGAAAAACACAGTAGATGGTGCCGTTGCAGAGGAATGTCTCGCAGGAACACAGGCTGAATAGGTACGGCTGATGTGTGACAGGTCGTGTGGAGAGTTACTGGTGGGGTTATATGCCGTAGGCGGAACAATCCCTGCCTCGAGCACACGCACTATGATGGTGAAGTGTCCGCGCAAAGCAAGAGTATTACGGACGTAGCACGTATCATACAAATACGATACATCTGTTGATTTACGTGGAGTTCTTGCCAATTATAGCTCCGGTGCAGCCCGGAAAATAAATTGATCTATTCGATGTGGATAGCTTTGTACACTTCGAACGATACCTCAGGAAGATCAGCCGTCCGTTCGTGGTTTTCACCTAGCGGTGTCACACGCCGAGTAGACGTGGCCCACAGGTTTTCGCGAATTTGGGGAGATATCGGTCCTTGCCGCGGGTGCATGCCCGGCGAGTGCCCGAATAATACTCGCCGAAAACGCAGTTAGGTGGTGCTTCTCATCCATCGAGACTGCATGTCTTCCGTCGTAGCCGTTTCGAGAGAAGAGCACCCTCCGTGCGTGCGAACCTTGGCAATTTGAAATTCATAGAAATACAGGCAGGGCCGTAAGTGTATTTGGCTAGTGTGACAAGAAGCGTGGGGGTCGTACGGCTCGTTAAATGGTATAACCTACTGTACACTAGCTGAACTCCCCAACCGCCAACTAAGATTGTGGGGTTCACGATGTAACCATCGGTTTTTTGCATCGACATGTTTGTTCCGTTTGTGGCCACCTGAACGAAACGCGTTGTTGGCGATATATATATATAGGTTGATGCCAATCCCTATACGGGCGCAATGCGTACCCGCACGCATGAGTGCAGGGCATAAACACCTGCGCTCGGGCGACGAAAACGCAAAACAAATATCCTAGTTTTAGGGGCAGTCTTATCGAGCAGCTTTTCCCCCATATTTTCCAATATTTATTTTCTGAAAACAAACAAGGAAAAAAAGGACAGAGGAAATAATGGGGCGGAAAAATGGAAACATTGGAAATTCTTCAGAGAGAGGGAAATATGTTTGGAAAGGCTTGGCGTTCCAATAAACGGAAAACAAAAAACGGAAAAAATGGAAATGTAGAAAATCGCGTGAAAACAAAATCGAAAATTTGGAAATGTTTGTCTACGATAAGAATGTCCTTTAATGGTACCCTCAGAGGCCGAAAGCGCTGGAGGCCAATGTATTCTATTGCGGGGCAGAGTCGTGCTACAATAGAGGTGCACCATGTTTTTTCCGAGCTCCTAACTTGAGGAGCTCCATACATGACCCGAAAAATGGTTTTGGAGGAAAATAAAAGTGCTACATACCCGACGAACAATTCCATGGCCTGAGTCTAACAGGGAAAATATTGCAACACAGGAATGGAATAAGGGTGCCCGATCATTCAGAAAAACGCTTCAGCCAAAAAGTGCTACCTCTACCTCCATCGTGGCACGCGTCGGTACCATGATAAAAAAGGACCTATCTATGTTGAACACAAACACCTAACGACTTACGAGTACCCATTTGTACTACTGTAATAACAATCTCTGGTCCTATTCAATATGGAGGCATGCTACGGTAGAGGTGCATCTCGTTTGTTTTGGGGCTGCTGATGACTTGAGGAGCTCAATATACTCGCCCAAGAACTGACTTTGCATATTAATAGTAAAAAAGTAAAAAAAAATGTCAACCCGATTAACCATCTGATTCCATGGTCGTTTGGTACACAACAGAACGATACTGCCAAACAAGAATGGCATTCCTACAATACTGTGTTAAGAAAAGCCCTGATATGCAGGAAACTTAAAAAATCGAAAAGTGCTACTCCTATATCGTAGCACCGGTGTATGGCCCTCCGAAATACACGGATCCCGTACCTGGTATATCGTTGCTCCCCAATGTTTTAAAACGGATACCTACCTGGTATATCTAAGGTAGGTATAAATAAACGCATACCTTACCTGGTACATATTAGAATACCTACCTACCATAACCGAAATACTTACCCATTTTTACGACGCATGCTACGATAGAGGTGCACCATGTTTTTGCCTTCGAAGGGAGGTTACTTGAAGAGCTCTACACCTCACCCCAAACTGATTTTGCAGGAAAACAAAAGGGATATCCGATTGAAAATCCCATGGCCGAAGCAAACAAGGAACAACATTGCAACAGAATAATGACAGTTCGCCGATTTTGGGTTAAGGTGCTCGATCATTCAGAAATCATTTCAGCCACAAAGTGCTATCTCTATCGTAGCACGCGTCTTACTGACACTATTTGGTCCTTTTTACTATGGTCCTCCGTAATAAACGGGCCCCGAAGCAAGGAGAAAAGTGAGGTGCGCGACGGTGAAGTAGGGATGAAACCAGACCTTGTATGAGGGTTGTGTTAAAACAAACTTATCCCCAACATTAATCTAATCGTTTCAACCATCATCCTTCCTTGGCCGATAACACAAGACCTGTTTGCACTACTACGTGTATGAAAAATCACGATATCTGCTGAAGAGCAGCGAAATAACCGCCTTTTAAAATCTTTGAAGCGCTGTATTATAGGTGCGTGTATTTCGCCCTATTTGGAAACCCAATCGAGGATGAATGCGAGCATAACCATACATACCGCGTAAGAGGTAGATGCCGATGCAGCGTCTTGTGGTAGGAGTGGCTCATGTATTTTTGAAGGTTCCTCGTTCCAAGAACCTTCGCTGACTATATACCATACCCGAAACCCTCTTATTTCAAGACTTTACTTTGAAACAAAAACTCAAACTACCCCGGCGTAATTAACCCGTGCCTGAGTGTTGTGCACCGAGTCATATTATTGGTTAGTTATGTGGCTGACCCCTGTTTGAGGCTTCGGGTGGGAACTTTGTCCAGCGAAAGACAACATTACAGCTTCGATCACACCAAGTAGCCTTCAACGTTTTTGTTTATTTTATTAACCTCCGGCGGATAGGTAAACATTTAGCTTAAGTCCTTCACACTTCCATGTTCCGCCTCTTGTCGTGGGTCAATCTACTACATGCCCCCTCGGCAGCATCAGCCCTTGCTTCTCCTAGCTCGCAGAGCTGCTACTCCTACCTCGGAGAGAGTGGCCGTCAACACAATCGTCAGCTGGTCGACTTGGTTTGTTGCGTCTATGTTTCCGGGTGGTGTTGCAACGAGGTGAAAGGATGGCGGACAAACAATACCCGCCGATAACCAGGCGAACTACATACAGTCTATTTGGGGAGAAACATGCTCCGTATCTGTATGATGAAGTCTGTATGCGTCAAACTTTTGCAGTCATTGACGTCCAATTCTTACAATGAATTATGTACCCCAGGTCCGGTTGGTGAGTATACGTGTGGAAGAAGTCACACGGTAAATGGGCGAGGGTAAGGCCGTGAGATCGAGATCCACCAGGACACCCTGAAAACTGTGTATTGAACCAACACTGAAGGATACACGTACAATCTCTGACCACCGACACTCCGACAGCATTCACGGGGTTCGGATGCTAATAAATGAAGCAACAAAAACCTACAGACCAATCCAATGAACATCCAGTGTTCCAAACCTGCAGAATGGGCGGACGCTACGATAATAAAAAGTGGAATCATCACTCCGTGACAAGTGAAAGCGTAGTCGGTCATGCATTACGATTGTTGCCACCTATCGTCCCCGACGCCACAAGTACCTGGGGATGCTCGTACGAATATACACCATATGCGCTCGCGACTATGACTATTTCCCTGTGTGGTAAATGCAGGTCCTGTCACACGTCGGCTGTATGGCGATTCCATAGCGTCCCTGTAATATTTACCAAGCTCTAACACGTCCCCTTGATGGAGTTGTCAGGAGTCAAACTTAGTACCGAATTGAATATAACACTATTTCAACTTCAAAAGTGTTGTGCATACTACTTGCGCGCTACATGCCATACCGACCAAACGTGCACCTGACAATAATAAGTTCATTGTGGAGAAATTATTCAAAACCGAATGAAATATCATATATATGACGTATATCTAAAACCAACAACTCAGATATAAGCCCCAAAGCGGTGGTAACAACACCAGAAGATCTGAAAAGCGTCCTGAAACAATCAAACGTGAAGTATTGTCCAGTCAGATTATTCCCTATGAACATTCTGACATTTATTTCTGCAACACGTGTGCACATGACCGACCGACTTCCATATTTTCAAGCTATCCGCCAACAAACGGGCAAAGGGGCCACGCCAGCGATTTGAGGCTTGTATGAGGCCAAACAAACTTCCCACATCCCGCCTCGTGCATAACACTCATCCGTTTGTAGCCCCCTCGCCCGAGGCGGCTGATCCTCCTTTCATTCATGCTGAAGTACTGTAGACGAAACAATGAAATGCTGCTATTAACAGTCTGATTGAAAACACAATTTTCAAGGCTTACAGTGTTCCATTAAAAGTTCATAACTCGGCCTGAAATATATCCTAAACGTGCCCAACACCCGTCAGCACTGCAGGGTAGGCCGCAGGTGCATGCTACGCTGCGAGAACGACACTGCATACAATTGTCATGCTACCTAGTAACTGAGCCTCTGCCGACACCGCACAAACATGCAATGTGATCGTCTAGAGCTTCAGTGAGCGAGGTGGCCTTATTCACGCTTCCGCCCCCCCCCCCCCCCCCCCTATAAGACGCCGGTGGTCCATCATATGTGATTCGTACAAATATTATGGTTTCCGCGAGGAAGATAACCTGCCTTCTCCTCACAGCTGCTCGACATTACCGGAACCACCGCCTCCACGATTGATTGTGCAGTCGTCCTACTTTAAAGAAAGCACCTTAATGTTTTCGAAAGCACAATATCAGCGTGGTTCTTAGTAGAGCCCAATATCTCACCTAAGTTCCGCTTTCGAAAACACAGTAGACGCAATCCGACAAACAATTCCAAAGCCTGGGTGTAAGACAAAAGAACAAATGGGTGCTCTGACGAGATCGGGTCAATTTAGCAGTCCGATTCGTCAGAAGACGCATGCAACGGGAGAGGTGCAACCATCTTGATTTTTTATCTAAGGGTGGATCACACGAGGGAGCTCATTCCTCACTCAAACAACACTGATTTTGGAGGCATATATCAAAATACTACCCGATAAATACTGCTTTGGACGGGGTAAATAATCGAACATATTTTATCACAAGAATCAAAAACAGATAGTGTTGGGTTAAGGAGCCCTCCCCGTCCTTCCTGAACGCCTCGGCCAAAAACGTGGTACCTCTACCGTAGCACGCGTCCGAAACGAAATAGGCCGGTCTTGCAGGTACTATCCCTATCGTGGCGCGCGTCGTGTTGCGACTTTGTTCTCGTACGAAAGGCGCGCCCCGTTCAGGAAAACAAAAAAGACAACTTAATGTTAGCGCGTTGTTAGTCACTACGGCCGTCGTTATATCACCGGTTGTTATCTGTTTCTCGTGTGGTTTAAGGGTCCTCGGGCTCGGTCGCTGGGGTTGGCCACACCTTCGATGTATCGTTCTCGCGCGCGCCTAACCAATCACTGGGCGAGCTGAAAACGACAAAATAAACTCTCTCGTACCCGGCATCTACGTTTTCGCCACATTTACCTCGGCTAAGCATGCAAGCACGCTGCATCCAACTATTGCAACATACTGCCGTGCTCAACTGTATTACCCAGCAACTACTATTAAAAGATGGCTAGAATATTAACTTGTGACGTCACCGCAGCTATAGTTCGAAAAACATTGACGTAGGTTGTGTAGTAAAATACACCCCTCGACGCCTGCTACGATAGAGGTGCGCCATGTGTTGTCTGAGCTCTTCACCTAAGGAGCATCATACCTCACCCAAACAATGGTTTTATAGCAAACTAAAAGTGCTGCCGGATGAGCAATGCCATGGCCGAAGTATGGTTGAAACAGTATTCGTCACAACAATGAATGGCCGACGAATTTGGGTTAAGGAGCTCGATCGTTCAGAAAACGATTCAGCCAAAACCTGCTACATCTGCCGTAGCACGCGTCCCTCGCCCCCACAAGACTTGAAGCTACATTCGAAAACGCCCCGAGCCAACGTTTCGCACGAACGTTATATAGCCAAGGAGGCGTCGTGATCGCTAAGTCGCCCGGAGAGGCAACAACCGAAGCATCAACTCCCGTATCTTCGCCTGCTTGACGACTTATCGGGAATAGGTTGGTCAACGCCGCAAATTGTCAGCCGAACCAACGATGCTGGCCACGTGGACTTCGTGACAGAGCGATCGAAAGCGGAAGCATGCGACACATACCGGCTCGCGGGAGATGGCCACACGACGCCAAAACCAACTCTAAACTCCAAGTGCTCCACCGAAGACGGCCACCGGACGTGATCGATCGGCTGTTTGAAGCAATACCCAAACCGGATATGCCGCAGCGACGCTGGCCATGCGACTCGGTGGATGGGTCGGTCGAACATTACACTCAACGTGAGCTCCCGCAATGAAGCTGGCCACACTACATGATGGAGATCTTGATTAAAGAGGCCCCGAAATGTCAAGCTTTGAAGCGAGGTCGGCCACGTGACCTCGTCGATGGGCTGATTAAAGGTATGCCCTAATGTCAAGTGCTTCAGCGAGGTCGGCCACACAACCCTACTGATGGGCTGGTTGAATAAATGCCCAAATTTCAAACGCTCCAGGGCCGCCGGCCACATGGTACCTCGAATAGGCTGCTTGAAATGCACCCCAAAGGTCAAATATTTCAGCGAAGAAGGCCACACGACACCTTTGATTGGCTGATTGAAGCTATACCCAAACGTCAAACGCAAAAGAGAAGGAGGAAACACGACGGCTTCGACTGGTAGGTTGAATGCCTGCCCAAACGTCAAACGCTGGAGAGTTTGAGGCCACACAACAGGGCCTATGGACCTGTGCGAGCCGGGTTCGACATTCCAAAAAGGGAAGGCTTGATGCTTGATGTTGTTGACGAGTTGGCTCGAGCTAGGTCCAAAGCTCAAGTCTTTCAGAGATGCCGGCCACACAGCTCTATTTATTGGTTGGAGGAAATAATACCCAAACCACAGTCGTTTCAGGTTAGCCGGCCAAACAACTTGTTCGACAGGCTGATTGAAATCTAACCCAAACGTCAGACCCTGCAGCGATGCAGGCCACGTGACCCGGTCTATAGACCGATCGAAGTCTGCTCCGAACGTTAAATGCTGCAGCGAGACTGGCCACTCGACTGCAATGATGGGCTGGTTGAACTGTTTGCCAAACGTCAAATGCGTCAGCGAAGCCGGAACCACGGCGACTCCGTCGATTGATCGATTGAAGTGATCACCGAACGTCAACTGCAGAAGCGAGGCCGGCCACTTGACTCTGTCGACTGGATGGTCAAAGTGATCCCCAAATGTAACACAAATAAGTGACTCGGGCCACGACACGCTCTCCGCAGGTGCATTAAAACACCTGCCAAACGTCAAATGAGTTAGCGCTGTTGGCCATACAATTCCCTCGACTTCTTGATTGAAGTTCCTCCCGAACGTCAGATGTTCCAGTATGGCCGGCCAGTTTACGTCATGTATGGGTTGGTCAAAACTGGCGCCGAACTCCAGCTGCTGAAGCCCGGCCGGCCACACGGCGTTGCTGATCGAACTGTTGAATAAAGGCCCAAATGTAATCTTTCGCAGAGACTCCGGCCACCAGGCACGAGCGTCGATGTTGAATCTCCGCCAACCTAGGAGTTGTTTCGCCTCTAATTGCAGGATCGCTTTGCGAATGCTGGTCCCCCTCCCTTCGGATATAAGCGACGGATACACCTGCCACGTGATTAAACTCGCTTTCAACACCGGGACACGCGAGGCACGGCGTTTGCGCCAGAACGATGTGGATGCATGACCTGGCCATATATGTCTTGGTGTTCTCCTGTTCACGACGATGTGCGACCCCACGAGGGTACGGCAGGCAACGCACAGGTCTAAGCACGCCATCTGCAGATTTCTAGTTGACACGTACCATTGCACTCCGCCGTGTCCGTGGGTCAGGGCCGTTACCAAGGCATCCACGCTTGAACGTCTTTCGGCTGTTTGAAGACGGCGATACAGCAATGCAGAGGGTATTATCAAGTGGTCGCCGAAGTGGTGGGGGTAAGTGCCGGTGCAAAACATGTCTTTAGCATGCTAAAAAGCGCGATCGAATACGGTCACCGTTTTATCTCCAGCTGCCAAACTGTACCGTGGTCACACCACTCTCACGCTGTTGGAACGCTAGACCAAACACGATACGGTGTTCGCTGCTGTAAGTGTACAATCTGCATTTTTTCGAATCGTGCGGCACTGGCTAGTAATCTCACACAGGCGGCACGCGAGCCACACCGTAGCTGCGGCTCATCGATCACTTCACATTCCAATGAGCCTTGATATTCTGGAGGATTTGTCATACACGCCTGGTCCACGGGAAACACGGGAAACTTCGACAAATCTCAAGCCCCTACGAATCGGCAGCACACTACTCGAACTGGACTCAGCACGGCGGCACGTTGTGATCACGACTGGAATCTCACAATAATTAATGACCGAATGTTGAGCATATAGCTCAAACTTTAATAAAGAGTTTGACACCTGATGTGCAAGCACGCTGGGTTAGTGCTCTGAGTTTACTTGCAGCACTCGAATCACATATTGCGTCCCTCAGGAAGCGTACGGCCACGACGGTAGTTACTGATACTCAAAAGGGTCGATATTACTGCATCGCTTACCGTGCATCCCCAGGGAAGCACTAAACTACCCACCAATTGTGAGGTTTATCTGAAACATATCCATGGATGCAATAGGTCACGACGAAGGATTCGTGTCGCATTCCCTCACTTGTATATTTTTCCTTCGAAGAACACGCCATGGCCGGTGTAGGGGCAACTGCAGTACGTGCGGCAGTATGCAGGAGTCGTTTCGAATGTTGCTTCCGTGGCCACTCCCTCGTGTCACACAAACGAATATACCGCACACCAGCAGTAGCAGTAGCAGTAGTGGCACGGCTTCTCTCAGCTCAATGTGTCCGATACAGCAGGTTCGTGTCTTCCGGTCGTCAATAACCTATGGTGCGGCGCCAACCATTCGCAAAGGAGGGAAGGTGTACAGGTGAACACCCGTCGTCCCACAACCGGGGTGTGGGGGTACAACCACAACAGACGCCGCTGTAGCCGTGACTCGATTGCAGCGGTATTTCGCATTGTTCGAGACAAAACGTCGAGTGTTTACAGTAGTAACCATCTGAGAACGGTACTTTTTTGTTGTGGGTTCTGCCGATGGCTGTACTGAAAGAACCAAGGCGACAATTCACACGCCGGTTGTGTCCAACAATGCCCTGAGTGAAAATGAAAATTCGCGTTCGCGTCGATTNTACGGGCCCTTACAGTAGGGGGCCCTTCTTATCGAGCAGCTTTCCCCCCCCCCATAATTTCCACTATTTTTTTCCCAAAAAAAAAGAAAAGGAAAAAGAGGAAATATTGGGGGGGGGGAAATGGAAAGAATATTGGAAATTCTTCAGAGAGGGAAATATGTTTGGAAGGCTTCGCGTTCCAATAAACGGAAAACAAAAAACGGGAAAAAAATGGAAATCTAGAAAATTGCGCGAAAAACAAAGTCGAACATTTGGAAATGTGTGGCTACAATAAGAATGTCCCTTAATGTTGCTCTCAGAGGCCCTTAAGGCCAAAAACGCTGGAGGCCAATGTTTTCTATTATGGGGTAGACTCGTGCTACAACAGAGGTGCACCATGTTTTTTTCTGAGCTCCTAACTTGAGGAGCCTCCATATAGGACCCAAAATAATGGTTTTGGAGGAAAATAAAAGTGCTACATACCCGACGAACAATTCCATGGCCTGAGTCTAACAGGGAAAATATTGCAACACAGGAATGGAATAAGGGTGCCCGATCATTCAGAAAAACGCTTCAGCCAAAAAGTGCTACCTCTACCTCCATCGTAGCACGCGTCGGTACCATGATAAAAAGGACCTATCTACGTTGAACACAAAAACCTAACGACTTACGAGTACCCATTTGTACTACTGTAATAACAATCTCTGGTCCTATTTACTATGTAGGCATGCTACGGTAGGGGTGCATGTCGTTTTTTTTTGGGGCTGCTGCTGACTTGAGGAGCTCAATATACTCGCCCAAGAACTGACTTTGCATAATAAGTAAAAAAGTAAAAAAAATGCCAACCCGATCAACCATCCCATTCCATGGTCGTTTGGTATACAACAGAATACTACTGCCAAACAAGAATGGCATTCTTACAATACTGCGTTAATGAGAGCCCTGACATGCAGGAAACTTAAAAAATCGAAAAGTGCTACTCCTATATCGTAGCACCGGTGTATGGCCCTCCGAAATACACGGATCCCTTACCTGGTATATCGTTGCTCCCAAGTGTTTTCAAACGGATACCTACCTGGTATATCTAAGATAGGTATAAATAAACGGATACCTTACCTGGTATATATTAGAATACCTACGTACCAAAACCGAAATACTTACCCATTGTTACTGACACTATTTGGTCCTTTTTTCTATGGTCCTCCGTAATAAACGGGCCCCGAAGCATGGAGAATGGTGAAGTGCGCGACGGTGAAGTAGGGATGAAACCAGACCTCGTATGAGGGTTGTGTTAAAACAAACTTGTCCCAAACGTTTCGACCATCATCCTTCCTTGGCCGACAACACAAGACCTGTTTGCACTACTACGTGTATGAAAAATCACGATATCTGCTGAAGAGCAGCAAAAAACCGCCTTTTAAAATATTTGAAACGCTGTATTATAGGTGCGTGTATTTCGCCCTATTTGGAGACCCAATGAAAGATGGATACGAGCATAACCACACATACCGCGTAAGAGGTAGAGGCCGATGTAGCGCCTTACGGTAGGGGTGGCTCATGTATTTTTGAAGGTTCCTCGTTCCAAGAAGCTTCACTGACTATACACCATACCCGAAACCCTCCTCTTTCAAGAACTTAATACCTTTGAAAAAATACTCAAAACTGCCCCGGCGTAATAGACCCGTGCCTGAGTGCTGTGCACCGAGTCATGTTATTGGTTAGTTATGTGGCGGACCCTGTTTGAGGCTTCGGCTGTGAACTTTGTCCAGCGAAAGACAACATTACAGCTTCGACCACACCAAGTAGCCTTCAACGTTTTTGTTTATTTTACTAACCTCCGGCGGATAGGTAACCATTTAGCTTAAGTCCTCCACACTTCCATCCCTCTTGTCGTGGGTCAATTTACTACATGCCCCCGCGGCAGTATCAGCCCCTGCTGCTACTCCTAGCTCGCAGAGCTACTACTCGTACCTCGGAGAGAATGGCCGTCAAAACAATTGTCAGCTGATCGACTTGGTTTGTTGGGTCTACGTCTCCGGGTGGTGTTGCAACAAGGTGAGAGGATGGCCGACACATAATACCCGCCGATAACCAGGCGAACTACATGCAGTCTATTTGGGGAGAAACATGCTCCGTATCTGTATGATGAAGTCTGTATACGTCAAGCTTTTGCAGTCACTGACGTCCAATTTCCACAATTAATTAGGTACCCCAGGTCTGGTTGGTGGGTATACGTGTGGAGGAAGTCACACGGCATATGGGGGGGCGTGATACTGAGATCCACGAGGACACCCTCAAAAGTATTTATCGAACCTAAACTGAAGGATACGCGTACGATCTCCGACCACCGACCCTGCGACAGCGTTCACGGGGTTCGGTTCCTAACAAAGAAAGCAACAAAAACCTACAGACCAATCCAATGAACATCCAGTGTCCCAAACCTGCAGAATGGGCGGACGCTAGGATAATACAAAGTGGAATCAATACTCCGTGGCAAGTGAAAGCGTAGTCTGTCATGCATTACGATTGTTGGCACTCATCTTCCCCGACGCCACAAGTACCTGGGGGTGCTCGCACGAATATACACCATATGCGATCGCGGCTATGACTATTTGCCATTGTGGTAGATGCAGGTCCTGTCACACGTCGGCTGTATGGCGATTCCATAGCGTCCCTGTAATATTTTCCAAGCTCGAACACGTCCCTTTGATGGAGCTGACCGGAGTCAATCTCTGTACCGAATTGAATAGAACACTCTTTCAACTTCAAAAGTGGTGTGCATACTACTTGCGCGCTACACGCCATACCGATTAAACATGCACCGGACCATGGAAAGTTCATTGTGGAAAAAGTGTTCAAAACCATATAAAGTATAACTACCATATATATTTGACGTATATATGAAACCAACAGCTCAGCTATAAGACCCAAGGCGGCGATCACAAAGCCAGAGGATCTGAAAAGGGCCCTGAAAAATTTATACGTGAAGTATGATCCAGTCAGATTTTTCCCTAAGAAAATTCTGACATATATTTCTGCAACTTGAGTTTACATGACCGACCGACTTCCACATCTTCAAGCCACCCGCCCACAAAGGGGTAAAGGGGCGACGCCAGTGATTTGAGGCTTGTATGAGGCCACACGAACTTCCCACATCCCGCCTCGTGCATAACACTCACCCATTTGTACCCCCCCCCGAGGCGGCTTCATGCTCCTTTCATACATGCTGAAGTACTGTAGACGACACGACGAAATGCTGCTATTATCAGTCAATTTGAAAACACAATTTTCAAGGATTACAGTGTTCCACTAGAAGTCCATAACTCGGCCTGGGAAATATATCCTGAACGTGCCTAACACCAGGGTAGGCGGCCGGTGCATGCTATGTTGCAAGAACCTCAGTGCATACAATCGGAAAGCTACCTCGTGACTGAGCCCCTGCTTGCACCGCACACACATTTTATGTGACAGTCTACAGCTTCAGTTAGCGAGGTAACTTACTTCACGCCTCCCCCCCCACCCCGCCCTTATGAGACGCCGGTGGTCCGTCATATGCGATTCGTATACATAGTATGGATTACGCGTGGAAGATAACCTACTTTCCCTCACAGCTACACGACACTATCAGAACCACCCCCTGCACGATTCATTGTGCAGTGTCGTGCTACATTAAGGGAAACACCTTCATTTTCATAAGGGTGGTCATCAGACGAGACCTATACGAACCTCCCCCAAGTTCCTCTTTCGAAAACACACTAGACGCAATCCAACGAACAATTCCAAAGCCTAGGTATTAAACTAAATAGCGAATGCGTGTTCTGACGACATCGGGTTAAATGAGCAGTCCAATTCGTCAGAAGACGCATGCAACGGGACAGGTGCACCATTTATTATTTTTATCTAAGGGTGTGGATCACACGAGGGAGCTCATTCCTCACTCAAACAAACTGAATACGGAGGCATATATCGAAATGATACTCGATGAATACTGCTATGGACAGGGTAAATAATCTAACAAATTGCATCACAAGAATCAAAATCAGATAGTGTTGGGTTAAGGAGCCCTCCCCGTCCTTCGTAATTTTTTTTGACAAAAGCGTGGAACCTCTACCGTAGCACGCGTCAGAAACACGCCGGTCTTGCAGGTACTACTCCTATCGTAGCGCGCGTCGTGTTGCGACTTTGTTCTCGTACGAATGGCGCGCCCCGTTCAGGAAAAAAAAAGACAACTTAATGTTAGCGCGTTGTTATTCACTACGGCCGCCGTTATATCACCGGTTGTTGTCTGTTTAACGTGTGGTTAGAAGACTTTGGGCTCGGTCGCTGGGCTTGGCCACACCTTCCATATATCGTTATCGCGCGCGCCTAACCAATCGCTGGATGAGCTGAAAACGACAAAATAAACTCTCTCGTACCCGGCATCTACACGTTCGCCACATTTACCTCGGCTAATCATACAAGCACACTGCATCCAACTGTTGCAACCTACTGCTGCCGTGCTCAACTGTGTTACCCAGCAACTACTTTTCATAGATGGCTAGAATATGATCTTGTGACGTCACCGCAACTATAGTTCGAATAATATTGACGTAGGTTGTGTAGTAAAATACACCCCTCGACGTCTGCTACGATAGAGGTGCACCATGTGTTGTCTGAGCTCCTCATTAAGGAGCATCATACCTTACCCAAACAATGGTTTTATAGCAAACTAAAAATGCTGCCGGATGAGCAATCCCATGGTCGAGGTATGGTTGAAACAGTATTCGTCACAAAAATGAATGTCCGACGAATTTGGGTTAAGGAGCCCGATCGTTCAGAAAACGATTCAGCCAAAACCTGCTACATCTGCCGTAGCACGCGTCCCTCGCCCCCACACGACTTGAAGCTACATTCGAAAACGCCCCGAGCCAACGTTTCGCACGAACGTTATATAGCCAAGGAGGCGTCGTGATCGCTAAGTCGCCCGGAGAGGCAACAACCGAAACATCAACTCCCGTATCTTCGCCTGCTTGACGACTTATCGGGAATAGGTTGGTCAACGCCGCAAATTGTCAGCCGAACCAACGATGCTGGCCACGTGGACTTCGTGACAGAGCGATCGAAAGCGGAAGCATACGACACATACCGGGTCGCGGGAGATGGCCACACGACGCCAAAACCAACTCTAAACTCCAAGTGCTCCAACGAAGACGGCCACCGGACGTAATCGATCGGCTGTTTGAAGTAAAACCCAAACCGGATATGCCGCAGCGACGCTGGCCATGCGACTCGGTGGATGGGTCGGTCGAACATTAAACTCAACGTGAGCTCCCGCAATGAAGCTGGCCACACTACATGATGGAGATCTTGATTAAAGAGGCCACGAAACGTCAAGCTTTGAAGCGAGGTCGGCCACGTGACCTCGTCGATGGGCTGATTAAAGCTCTCCCCTAATGTCAAGTGCTGCAGCGAGGTCGGCCACACAACCCAGCTGATGGGTTGGTTGAATAAATACCCAAATTTCAAACGTTCCAGGGCCGCCGGCCACAAGGTACCTCGAATAGGCTGCTTGAAATGCACCCCAAAGGTCAAATGTTTCAGCGAAGAAGGCCACACGACACCTATGATTGGCTGATTAAAGCTATACCCAAACGTCAAACGCAAAAGAGAAGGAGGAAACACGACGGCTTCGACTGGTAGGTTGAATGCCTGCCCAAACGTCAAACACTGGAGAGTTTGAGGCCACACAACGGGGCCTATGGACCTGTGCAAGCCGGGTTCGACATTCCAAAAAGGGAAGGCTTGATGCTTGATGTTGTTGACGAGTTGGCTCAAGCTAGGTCCAAAGCTCAAGTCTTTCAGAGATGCCGGCCACACAGCTCTATTTATTGGTTGGAGGAAATAATACCCAAACCACAGTCGTTTCAGGTTAGCCGGCCAAACAACTTGTTCGACAGGCTGATTGAAATCTAACCCAAACGTCAGACCCTGCAGCGATGCAGGCCAAGTGACCCGGTCTATAGGCCGATCGAAGTCTGCTCCGAACGTCAAATGCTGCAGCGAGACTGGCCACTCGACTGCAATGATGGGCTGGTTGAAATGTTTGCCAAACGTCAAATGCGTCAGCGAAGCCGGAACCACGGCGACTCCGTCGATTGATCGATTGAAGTGATCACCGAACGTCAACTGCAGAAGCGAGGCCGGCCACTTGACTCTGTCGACTGGATGGTCAAAGTGGTCCCCAAATGTAACACAAAGAAGTGACTCGGGCCACGACACGCTCTCCGCAGGTGCATTAAAACACCTGCCAAACGTCAAATGAGTTAGCGCGGTTGGCCATACAATTCCGTCGACTTCTTGATTGAAGTTCCTCCCGAACGTCAGATGTTCCAGTATGGCCGGCCAGTTTACGTCATGTATAGGTTGGTCAAAACTGGCGCCGAACTCCAGCTGCTGAAGCACGGCCGGCCACACGACGTTGCTGATCGAAATGTTGAATAAAGGCCCAAATGTAATCTTTCGCAGAGACTACGGCCACCAGGCACGAGCGTCGATGTTGAATCTCCGCCAACCTAGGAGTTGTTTCGCCTCTAATTGCAGGATCGCTTTGCGAATGCTGGAACCCCTCCCTTCGGATATGAGCGACGGAGACACCTCCCACGTGATTGAACTCGCTTTCAACACCGGAACGCGCGAGGCACGTCGTTTACGCCAGAATGATGTGGATGTATGACCTGGCCATATATGTCTTGGTGTTCTCCTGTTCACGACAATGTGCGACCCTACGAGGGTACGGCAGGCAACGCACAGGTCTAAGCACACCATCTGCAGATTTCTAGTTGACACGTACCATTGCACTCCGCCGTGTCCGTGGGTCAGGGCCGTTACCAAGGCATCCACGCTTGAACGTCTTTCCGCTGTTTGAAGACGGCGATACAACAATGCAGAGGGTATTATCAAGTGGTCGCCGAAGTGGTGGGGGTAAGTGCGGGTGTAAAACATGTCTTTAGCATGCTAAAAAGCGCGATCGAATACGGTCACCGTTTTATCTCCAGCTGCCAAACTGTACCGTGGTCACACCACTCTCACGCTGTTGGAACGCTAGACCAAACACGATACGGTGTTCGCTGCTGTAAGTGTACAATCTGCATTTTTTCGAATCGTGCGGCACTGGCTAGTAATCTCACACAGGCGGCACGCGAACCACAACCGTAGCTGCGGCTCATCGATCACTTCACATTCCAATGAGCGTTGATATTCTGGAGGATTTGTCATACACGCCTGGTCCTCGGGAAACACGGGAAACTTCGACAAATCTCAAACCCCTACGAATCGGCAGCACACTACTCGAACTGGACTCAGCACGGCGGCACGTTGTGATCACGACTGGAATCTCACAATAATTAATGACCAAATTTTGAGCATATAGCTCAAACTTTAATAAAGAGTTTGACACCTGATGTGCAAGCACGCTGGGTTAGTGCTCTGAGTTTACTTGCAGCACTCGAATCACATATTGCGTCCCTCAGGAAGCGTACGGCCACGACGGTAGTTACTGATACTCAAAAGGGTCGATATTACTGCATCGCTTACCGTGCATCCCCAGGGAAGCACTAAACTACCCACCAATTGTGAGGTTTATCTGAAACATATCCATGGATGCAATAGGTCACGACGAAGGATTCGTGTCGCATTCCCTCACTTGTATATTTTTCCTTCGAAGAACGCGCCATGGCCGGTGTAGGGGCAACTGCAGTACGTGCGGCAGTATGCAGGAGTCGTTTCGAATGTTGCTTCCGTGGCCACTCCCTCGTGTCACACAAACGAATATACCGCACACCAGCAGTAGCAGTAGCAGTAGTGGCACGGCTTCTCTCAGCTCAATGTGTCCGATACAGCAGGTTCGTGTCTTCCGGTCGTCAATAACCTATGGTGCGGCGCCAACCATTCGCAAAAGAGGGAAGGTGTACAGGTGAACACCCGTCGTCCCACAACCGGGGTGTGGGGGTACAACCACAACAGACGCCGCTGTAGCCGTGACTCGATTGCAGCGGTATTTCGCATTGTTCGAGACAAAACGTCGAGTGTTTAGTGCCCTCTACTACTCTGTACACCGGATCAAGTTTGCATGGTTATCTATTGCATACACCCTCAAGCTTAGTGGCGCATCGAGAGCTGGTGAAAGGAATACACCCCGACAAACGTATGCCGTACCGAACAAAACAACCGCCCGGGCGTGCAATCATAATAGGGTTGGGCGATATATTTATGACCGGCAAAGCTGCTCTACTTCGGACCCGTGCTACGATAGAGGTAGTCCCAGTGACACTTTTCGGCTGAAACATTTTCTGAATGACGGAACTCCTTAACCCAAAATCGTCGGAATCTCAGTATGGTGTCGGTAGTAGTTTTTCATATTATACGTAGGCAATGGGCTTGTTGATCGGGTAACATGTTTATTCTCCTCCAACATTGGTGTGCAGGCTACTGCAGGTATATAGCTCCTCAAGTGACCACCCCCAGAAACACCACGGTGCACCTCTACCCTAGCATGCATCTCCGGAACTCCCTAATAACGTTTGAATGCAGTTACTGTCGTGTAGCGTCTTACTACAGGACCCGTGCAGTCTTTTCAGAGCTTGTTACATGAGGAGTGCCGTGCCCTGCCTAAAACATGGCGTAACCGAAACGATGCCAAATTTACCAGGAAAAAAGCAACCATAAACAGGTTTTGGTGAACACAGCGCGGAACTCCATTGGGCGTACCTGAATCGATTAGTTGGCGATACCTTGTGGTGTTTACAACAGTGTTCATTCACTATTCCCACACGGACTGGTTCACTATCACATCGTTATGTGTGGAGGGCTCGACCACAGACGCGTGCTGCGGTAGAGGCAGCATTATTTGGCTGAATCGTTTTCTGGACGGTCGGGCTCCTTAACCCAAATTCGTCGGACTTTCACTTTTGTGGCGAATAATGTTTCCAAGTATACTTCGGTCATGAGATTTCGCATCCGGCAGCACTTTTATTTTCGTCCAAAAACATGTTTTCGGTGGGGTGTGACGCTCCTTCAGTGACGAGCTCAGAAAAAAACATGATGCACCTCTATCGTAGCATGCGTCCACATGTGAAGCCAGCCCCAGCTTGGACGTCTTCCCGTATACGTGGTGTAATTTCGAATTGTACCAACAAGAAACCTATGAAAGGGGTAGCACTTTTTGGCTCATATTGTTTCTGGGTGACGGAGCTCCTTCACCCAAAATCGCCGGGAGTGTCAAATTATCTTCGAAATGTAACGTTTCGGGATGTCTAGAGCATGGGATTTTTCATCAAGTCGAACTTTCATTTAGATCAAAATTTAGGTTTTGGGTGGGGACTGGAGCCGCGCGTGTGAGAAGCCTCAGAACAATCATGGTGCACCTCTACCGTAGCACGTGTCGAAAGCTTGATCTCGGAGCGCGCGAAAGGTTCTCCTGTAGTTGTGAGCGTCGACAGTGTACAGTAGCAGTGGTTGGCGTTGACTCAAAGCTTTGGCGTGTCTACCGTATCTACTACTGCTGCTGGTCTTTGCACGACTAGAGCGTATGGGGATCACTGCGGAATGGTGTCAGTCTGTTGCCTTCGATGACAAAGGGCGATCACATTCAGGGAAATGAGCCCACCGAACAACGCTGATGCGAGCAATCCCACGGTAGGGGTGCCACTTTTAGGCTCAATACTTTCTGACCGGTTGTGTTCCTCACGTGAGTAGCCAGCGGATGCCAGCAATATTTCACTGGTACATTTGTTTTCGGACTACCGCATTGGGAGGTTATGGTCGGATTGCGCGAGCGAATGTTTCCGAAGTAATGTTTCGGGTGAGATATTGAGCTCCTCATGTGAGGAGCTCAGACAATTCTGCTGCGCCCCTACCGTGGGATGACTCATGCGTTCCAACGGTGTTGCCTTTTTTGTGTGTCCTTGTATCTTCTAGCCTCCCTACGTTGGACGCCCAGTTCTGCTGACCATAGGGACTATTCTCGAAGCTGTTTTTATTGGATCCGCCGTTCAACATATGTTGCTCTCAGCACATTTCGTCTGCGAGTACATACTTAATGTATACAAACAAACACATGTATATGCATTTTTTGTTTGTTTTTGTTTTCTCCATCCCAGTCATTATCTTCGCCCTTCCTTTCTCTCTCCTTCCTGGTCGTAACTAAGACCCGGGGTCACAAAGCAGGCTCCTCTCCCTCCTGCCCCGCTACGGTTCTTTGTTAGCATTGCGCAGCAGAAGGCGACGTTTCGAATTCAACTTGTATTTATAACCCTACTAACCCTATCAACCCTAACGAGCATCACGAGAGGCATGTCTGGTTCGTGCGCCACCTGGTCGTTGTACTTGGTGCGGGCACATCTAATAAAGTTCGCCTTGGCGGACAGATCTATGCGAACACTGTTCTTGGCGTTGTTGTCGGCTGGGGTGGTTGTAGATCACTAGAGAGTAGTACTCGTTGGTCGCGGGTGTCTTCTAAACTTTCTACATGATATATATATGTTGTTTTCGTATATACCAAGGTCGGCAGGGGATTTTGATATCATACGCCTACCCCTTTCCCCCCCCGCCCGGAGGGGTCGATTGCTTTTTACGACGATTTTTGGTTCGGTTTTTATCCAGGGTGTATCGGTGCACAGTACAGGACACCTAATAAGAAACAGGCCAATAAGAAAGCCAGGCTGAGATTTACGGAAAATATGAAATTCAGGAGTCTTTATGTTGAAATTAGGGAAAATGCCGAAATCAGGTATACCTGATCCATTTAAGCCAAAAGAAGGTATATACTAAAACCAAGTAAAAAACGCACGCCACGAACGGTGCTTTTAAGGACTTTTGGCTGTGAGAAATAATAAAACATACTTTTGAATTTGCGCCCAAACAGCAGAATGATAGCGATTGTGTGTGTGTGTCCTCCAAACTCTTGATAAATGTTGTATGTTATTTTCAGCACGGGTATTGAAATCTGTCGTATGCGTTCATTGCTTTCGTGATCACACTCACTCCTACGACGTGTATTTCCGTATTCTTGTACCAGGTATGTATATAGTCGTCGCCACATTGATAGCACACGAACAAAGCATCGAGTTAATTTGAGACTGAATTGCTCGCTTTCCGTACCGTGCCAGCAAGCAGCATGCAGCAGTACGTAATATATTACAACAGGTCCATTGTGCTGTATGCGCGCGTATGATACGTTCTGTAGTCGTTGTGGCGGGTCGTATGTACGTAGTGTGGTGATCTGATGTCTTCGTGGCGGGTGTATAGGAGACAGTGCACGTATGTGGCGTCTGATTGGCTCAAAATTCACCAAAATCGGTTGAAAGCTAAACAAACTGGACAAATCCAGGTGTACCTGACCATTTCATGCCAAAATCAGGTACGATGTGAGGCTGCCCAATGAGAGGTGTCCTAGCGTGTTATTTGTACTTGGTTTTATTGTAGTATCTGCTTTTGGCACCAAAGTGACCAGGTGTACCTTATTTTGGCTAAAGCCCTTGAAATTAGTGTAGAAAGCACCCCTCCTCGAGTAAGAAATCCAGCCTGGACCACATTTCCTGTTTCTGATTGGGGGTGGGTGTCCTGTAATGTACTTATGTGATTTGTGTGACAGTATATTACCGGAGAGGCGCAAACTCTCGCATCGAGTCAAATGGCGTACCATGACACCACATCCCTCGTGCGACATATTACACCTGGTATGGATGTTCTGCTTTGCTTCTTGGAAGAGGCTTGGTGGTAAATAGAGGTGGGCACCGGTAAAAAAAAACGGTTTAAACCGGTTTTTGGAAACCCAGCAGGCGTGTACGAGTAGCCGGTTTTGAAAAAAAAACGCGTTTTTTTTCGCCGGTTTAAACCGGTTGACCGAAAACCGGATAAAACCGGAAAACCCGGATAAAACCGGATAAAACCGGCTAAAACCGGTTTTTATCAGTAGAAAACCGGTTCAAAACCGGATAAAAACCGGATCAAACCGGATAAAAACCGGATAAATCCAGATAAAAACCGGATAAGACCGGACCATTTTTTCACTGTTTCTCTACTGAATGAAACCATCACCAGTACTATAAATAATAATAGGATACACACAGCAGTAGTAGTGTTATACCTGGTATATGGTATCAGGCATACATACGTGTAAGTGTGTGCATCAAACATGCTCTAAACAGCAGATGCTCTTCTGACGTGTTATAGTTGTCATATATCAAAACATATACCATACCAAGGTATAAAAAACTTGCACGTACAACTGTATAATATACTTTCACTCGTTTTGGACTCTTTAAAAAAAAAGTTGATTTTAGTCTGAAAACAAAATATATTAAAAATTAGTGGGGATTTTTATCTTGAAATTAGTGTGGATATTTTGACTTGGTTTTAGTGTAGTTATAGCGCGAGCAGGAAAGCCCTCCGAATACGCTGATCTGCAAGGCATAGGAAAAAAAGACAGGAAGCAAGTAATCGCGAAGAACGCCCTATTAATAGTAACCAGTAGGTATACGTATAGTACCTGTGCACCGGCAGTGTCTTCTTCACAACAAGTTTTATACCTTGAAATCACGCCACCCCGTGCGCTGCGGTTGTGGCTCGGAATCCACATGTAAATAGCACGTTTTTCACCCAAACATGCCGTCGTGTTCAATGATTTGGAGGCGTTTCACGTTACCATCCGGCTTTCACCGGTTTTTCGAAAACCGGTTAAAACCGGCTGAAAAAAACGGTTTTATCCGGTTTTTTGTTTTGATAATAACACCTCGTTATCCGGTTTTCGTTTTTTTTTTCGCCTCCCAGTGCCCACCTCTAGTCGGCACACACAAGCAAGGAAAAGACGTCGCTACAAAAGCAGTACGAATGCCTGTTGCTTGTGATTTCGCCTTCATTTTCCCCTGTTTGCCAGAGCGCCCGTTCAAGCAGGGGACGTTGGTTCTATCGGTGGCCCGGTTTAACTTCAAGCAGCGAGCGGACACCTTCGTCCGGCTGCCGCATCTATCTGCGGTAAGACTGTCTGTGGACTGAGCCGAACACCCGAATATGACGAAGCTACGCCTGTTAGAGATGACACCTATTATAGCAGTATTCGGTATCATAGAGTCGCTGCTGGATAACACAGGGTCATCTGCTACAAAGTAGCTCGTACTACATCAGTAGGCATTACTCATCTAGGAGTAAGTGATCTGTTCTGTATCACGGTTGTCATGTGATAACAGCCAGATGTAACAACAGGTCTTATGTTCTTGTATGCACTCGTACACATACCAAGTACATACAGCAGTATCGTAGCACAGCGTAGCTATACTCGTAAGACAGTACAGCAAGTCAAGTACATACAGGTACACACCAGAGGTTGTGTAGTAGCCTAAGCTCTGTCATGAGTATCAGTATCATAGGAGTATCGTACGTGCGTACGCGGCAGATATATAAACGGGACTGTCATTATTCTGTACCCTGAAAGATCGGTAGAAAGTTCGGGGAATAGCCCAGCTTGATTTCTTATTTGGGATCGTATCCTGTTTTGTTTTGGGATTGAGCATACGAGTTCACGTGCATCGCACGCACACGCTCTCACTCCTCTTCAGCTCTCTTCAACAACATGCTCTCCACGAGCTATTGTCTGCTGGACATAATCAACTAAGGCCTGGGGTCACCTTCATCATCTTCTTTTCTTCTCTTCTCTTTGAAGCTTCTTGTACAAGCTCACCTCACAGTGAGCTTCGCGCTTACCCCCATTTTAGGCCATGTCTTGTTGGCCATCGACAAGCGGGTCTACAGCGTACACATCAGCTACGCGCTGATACACACGCTACAACCACAAGATCTTGATAGGTCATGAGCCTCGTATTGCGTAAGCGCGGTAAGCTCGGTCAGCAGGAGGAGGAGGACGCTTTTCAAGATCAACACCTGCTGCTGCTGCTGCTTTCATTGGGGAGCTTCTTCTTCTTTCTTTTACGAGTACAACGAGAAGAATCAAACATCAACAGGTCTACTCGTACTCCAGGCCTCCATTTCGTCAAAACGTGAGTGGCAAGCGGTACACAGGTACCGCGTATATCTAAGAGGGTCCTGCGTAGATTCTACTACTCGTACTCACCTGTAGTAGAATACCCGCGACAGAGACACCCAGAGAGCACCGTCACGTCGGAGCTGTGAAATCTCACCTCCACCTCGCAACGAGGACCCCAAAATCTCGATCACAACTCGAGTATATCACTGCTGTACGCCGTTACATAGCACCTCCACATCGCAACCCAGCATCGCTGAAGGTTAGGAGCTCTGCCAACGCGTAGTCCATAGTTAGCCTCAGTCCCTCTGAGCAGCAGCGACATAGAAGTTATAACTCCCAACACAAGCATTTTAGTTGTCTGTGATAAAAGGAGCTCTGAACTTCAAATCTCCAAGAGGACCACTGGACCCAGGGAAATATATTTCGACAATATCGTCCACAAGAACTCAACGTAGATCTGTGGAACCCAAAAGATTGTTCGCACGAGAACTATTTCAAAAATTGTTTCTCCGAATAGTACTGGTGCCACGGTACTACTACGAGTACTGCTGTATCGTACTCGTACTGGGGTACTGCTGTATCTTACGGTACTACTACAGTACGTAGTGTAGTACCGGTATCATACAAGACCTCCACCTACACTACAAGCTTCACAGCAAGAGAACTGATTCAAGACTCAAAGTCAAGATATCTGCTGCTTGCTGCTACGAGTACAACTGCCGGAGAACTTGTTCACAACAAGTACGAGGAGAGGACACCAACTTGGAAGCCAAACGTGAGTGAAGCGCGGTACAGGGTACCGCGAGCGTCTTAGCGGGTCCTACACAGAGCTGCAATCTAACTGCATCGCCTGAGATAGCGATACCCAGAGAGATTTTCACTGCGTTGATAGAGGCGTATGATACGTATTCGTCGTGAGGCGGAATTTTGGTGTTTATTCGTTTCGGCTACGTATTCAATACGAGTACGACGCGGACGCGGGGTAACCACGTACGGCGGGGCGCGATACGTGGGAATCGATTTACTTCGTGTGTACGTGACGGGTCGGTTCTAGACTACTACCATCATCACTGCTGCTGCTGCACTGCTGCTGCTGCTATATACTGCTGGTAGAGTACGAGCACCTGCGCGTATACAAATCACGGAGTCTTTCAAATCGAGCACGTATACTTCGCTACTGCTGTTTCAACGACATATGTTCTCGAGTGAAAACATCAAGTATTATTGCATAAGCGCGAGAGGAAGCGGTATATATGTTTTTACTGCGTGCTTCTAAGAGGATCCTACGTACATTGTAGTGTAACTGCTACAGCTGCTTGTGATAGCGATACCCAGAGAGCATCGTCGCGTGTATTGGCGGTTTTACTATTTCAACCCTCCGCTACGTTTATTTTTTAGACGTGGACTAAAACTCTTGACAGTACGTCGAGTGTTACTGCTATACGCCGTCGAAAATTACAACCCAGTACCGCTAAGGTTAGGAGCTCTGCTTGGTGTAGTCCACACCGTGAATCGTTAGCCCTGGACGCCCCAAGCAAGAGCCCTAAAAACGCAACTCCCGACGGCACCGCTGTCTGTTAACGGAACCCTGACTTCCAACATAGAAGCAATTCCCGACGGCTCCGCCGTCTGTTAAAGGAACCCTGACTTCGCAAGGAGCCTCCCGTACATCGTGGAGACTCTTGACAAGGTATAGTCTAACCTACTGCTGTAAGCCTCGGTATCGCCCGAGCAACGATAACAGGGACAAGGTATAGTCTAACCTACTGCTGTAAGCCTTGGCATTGTCCGAGCAACGATAACAGGGACAAGGTATAGTCTAACCTACAGCTGTAAGTCTCGGTATTGCCCGAGCAACGACAAAATAGAGAACTGTACGACAACTTCATCACGGAGCTCTACTGTACGACTTCAACACCGCGCATTCGGTTCGGACTACTGACTGCGGGCGTCAAACAAGACCGCTTGGCCAAGAAATACCTATCGTCATGGGGGATTTGGTTTTCAACAACAGCGGCAACCTCACCAACGCCATAAAGGGACTGGTGACAGGCAACGGCGGAAGGGGTTTCCAACCCAACGCCGACAGGTTCACGATGGTTGTGGACAGCGGCACGTCGGACCATTTGGTGGCCAATAACAAGTGCATGCTAAGGGGCGGTAACAACACGCTTGAGGAGGCCACTGTCTCTGAGATGAAACGCCAACGTGCGCAAATCCAGGGCAGCACGCCTGAAGAGGATACTGTTGCAGAGGTGGAGCGCCAACGAGAGCACATCCTAGACAGACCGCAACAACACGCAAGCAATCTTCTGGACGAGGCCAAGTCATCGACAACAACAGCCGGAGCGTCATCGGCGGGAGCTGGAGTATCCTCACCACGAGCCGGAACACCATCACCAAGGGCTGAAGATTCCTCATCAGGGACCGGAACGCCATCATCAGGAGTCATAACTTCTATCTCACCCGGGGACGCACCTGTTGCCTCGCCCGGGTTCGCATCTTCCTCTTCGGCTGGAGTCCCACCGGGTGCACCGCACCACGAGACAGTCAGTACGAGACCCAATCCAAGCGTCGAGGAGACCTTCGACAGCGGCACGCCAAGAGAACAACGGGGGCATACCCTCCGGCCACGTGTGTGGATTTCGCCTTCACTAATAGAGACCCATTTCGGATCTCGGAGGAGGAAAACTGGGTAATCAAAATCCCCAACGAAGACCCAAGATGCCACCCAATCCATGGAGCAGCATCATCTGGGATCACTGGGTCATCAACATCTGGTATCATCGGAACAGTCGCATCTGGGATCATCAGAGCACTAACATCTGGGTTCATCGGAGCATCAACGTCCGGAGTCACTGGATCACCAACATCTGGGACATCTGGGATCACTGGATCATCAGCTGGATCATCATCATCTGGCAGTTCCGGATCATCAGCTGGATCATCGTCATCTCGGCTCACCGGAGCACCAGCTGATACATCACCGCCTGCTTCACCAGGGGTCGTGTCCGCTTCCCAAGAGCTGTGTCTGGCTCGCGTCTCCACACGAGCGAGCCCAACAACAACAACGAGGTCCGCACGCTCACAACAGCGGAAGGACAACCATGGGGAAAACCCGGGACAGGATCTGCGGAATCAACACAAGGCAACTAAGAGCCATATATAAGGGCCATTCTTATCGAGCGACTTTCCTCGTAAATTTTCACTTTGTTTTCGCAAGAAAAACAGGAAAAACAGGAAACATTGCCACAGTTCGGAAACTCTTAAGAGGGCAGAATGGTTGGAAGGCTTCGCATTCCAAATACTGCGAGCACAAGGAGTACCCGCAGTATCGGACCACGAAATACTCCGAATATGGCAGTATTTGCATTACAGAAAATCGAAATACTCCGAGTACGAGCACTATTTCGAACCACATAGAGCCCCAATAGTTCGTGATGTATGTTGCGTCCAATATTCCTTATTTGATCCAGGAAATCTTTGAGCATCTGTGGAAATGTGCAAGGACTCCAAATATATGAGTTTTACATATATCGCGAATACTATCAATCAATATTATTGCATAAAAAAACCTACAAGGAAAACGACAACACAACAAGCAATCAACACAGCTAAAACAACAGCAGCGACAACAACAAGCAAGCATAGCCAACATCGTACGAGCACCGAACTACCCGAAAACCCTATTAATCACATTATTTATGTAGATACATACATATACGTAGAAGGGTTCGTACGTTCGCACTCGTATATATGTACGTATGCACTTGGAATCGGAAACAACTGTCACAACGTCACAAAGTGGGCCCACCTCCCTCTGTAGCGAAGCCTCTTGAATATAAATTGGAATTTTGTTTCCGTGTTGCCCAGGTTATGCCGCTGTGCGTTTGAATGTTACACTCTCCGACCTAGCAGGCTGGGTTGCTCCTGGCCCGGCGCGCTGCTTGTTGTGTGTTGAGATTGCAAAGCCCTCTTCTTGGCGAGAGAAGTCTGTCGATCGAGAACACGTGAAGAAGCGACCATACAACAAATATATGTATCATATGCACGCGTAGAACTTTCGTCGGTGGCAAGGGTTCTTCTGGGTTCTTCCGTTCTTCCACATTATTATATACAATCAGTACATGGGGTATGTTTTTGCCTTTAATTTTTTTTGGTCGTATTGTTTTTCTATCCCATGTATTATCTTCGCCCTTCCTTTCTCTCTCCTTCTTATAGTATGAATAATCGTAGCTCAGATCCGGAGTGACAAAAGTTGGCTCTTCTCCCTCTCGCCCCCCCCTACGGTTCTTGCCTTGCATATTTATCTCGAGAAGACTTCAGCCCTTTCTTCCCTCGTCCACTCCGATCGGGTACTTTTTGTCTTCAATCATACAATAGAAGTATGTATAAAGACATTAAGTATCCTATTAATAGTTCGATTACTCGTATACATATGCTACATATGTATAGTGCATATGTATATATGATATCTTACCGATATACCAGGTATATAACATGCGAACGTACGTACAGAGGTAATTACCTGCCTTCCTAGCCCATACCATTACACAGTAATATCTAATGGATGATGTCATAAATAGTTACCCCTTGTCTTCTTTTAATAACGCTCCGTGACTTGTGTTGTTGTTGTTGTTGTCTTCACATTAAACTCGTTTCAGTTGCTAATCCCTATAGTCTGATCTAGCAAGATCACAGCCCGTGGTCACAAAAGTGCTAGAACCATCAGAGAATCCTAAAGAACACGCACACTTAGCAGGGAAAGGATACACCAGTCCGAAGAGGTACACCTAAAATCCCTACAGCATGTTATGCGTGTCCAAAACTGAACTACACGCCCGCAATCTCCATTCGACTACAGCAGCATCGCGCCCCCCCCCCCCCTCCCACTCTTTACCAATTAATTTGCCGACTACAGGTGACGCAGAGAAATTTCACAACATTCTCTGAATATTCGAAGAAGATTCAGTCAGTAACAGGTATGGTGTAGAAAGGGAGGTTTAATGTGAAGAACACACACACAGGTACGTCGCATACCTGGTGTTATACCAGGTATACAACATCGGTCGCGCTCGTTGATTGGTCGAGCACGATACACGGCCCGCTCGTGAGAAAGGACCTCACAGGAAAGTAAGCCTAAATAAACAACAGAAAAAAAAAAAATGAAAATAAAAGCTCTCAGCCCAATCAGTGCACAAACTTTAAGAAAGCGACCCCGTCTTGTGGCTGGCTTGGGCCCAAGGCACCATTATTCAATGGGCACGTTTACGGGGGGACATAGTAAATAGGACCTACGGGTATGCACAAAACTCTATATATTTTCTAAAGTTTGCTTACAATATTTGGTCCTGTTTACTCTAGGTCCCCCGTAATATTCCGAAAAGCGTTTTCTCGGGGACAAAAATCAGACAGCGCAACATAAAAGATGTGTTTTCGCGCGCGCCCAGAATAAGAAAGTCAACCTGTGAGCCCGAGTTCAGGTTTCTTGTGAGAAGGCCGGTACTACTGCTATACGCCTCGTCATCAAAAGAAGAGCAAACGAGACGCCAATCTGAGCACCTCGCCTCAAGCAGCGCCGAAACCTAAACCCTACGTACGAGTATTATTATCAATTATTATATTATACATAGCTACGTATACGCGAGAAGAGAGAGGTGGGTTAGCAGTCCATGCTCCCTCGTAGAAACAAATAACTGGTTATTATGATGCTACATGCAGTGAGTACTACTGCCTTTCCCCCCCCCGTCTCATGTATTGTCTCCCCCGTATGCTTCTCCATGCCCTTTCTGTTCCTAACTCTTGTGTGGGGCCACATAGCAGGATCTTCTACTGTACTCCCCCCCTTCTACAGCGCGGTGCTTTGCCTTCCATTTTATATTGTGGGGAGAGATCACCAATTTATTATGTCGTTGCTGGTGTACTGTAACGAAGGATAAGAGACATTTCATACACACGCATCCTGTTCTCCAATCCACCTGTCCCTAGTCTCTCACCGCTTCGTAGTTCGTTTCCTTTCCGTAGATGTGTGCAAGCTGATTCCTTCTGAGCCCTGCTTCCTGCAACGATCAATCTTCTTTCAAGGACTTGCAGGTCTTGTCTCAAGTACTCCTTTTCGAACCTCCAGTGCTACACAACAGATCTCCGTATCAAACCTTCGACAACACCTTGCAGTAACGATCGCTCTACTCAATCTCGGTTCGCAGTCAATGAAGCTCTCGTCAGACCAAGTTCTCTTCCGTTTTCCCCTCTGGATTGGTTTTGTGTGCTCTCGGTTTTGGACTACCGAAGAGCGGAGCTTTCTGGACTGACTGGAGTTCGTACAATCCTTGGAAGCATTCCGCTTACGCACGTATTTTACGTTACCAGCGTTGATCCGCCGCAAAACAGTACATCGGATGCTGTTTTCTGTTTGTGTCAGGGAGGCCATTTTCTGTCTGTGTCCTTGATCGACCACAACTACTGTAACTGCTGCTGTGTGATGGTACCTAGCTGCTGTGTAGGCATGCAACCAAGCTGCAGCGCGGTGATGTATACATTCTGCTGCTGGTCTGTGCTGGTGCATACCAGGTATACTGCTGTGCAGCAGTGGAGCGCGGTTTTTGCTCGCGTCGACGAGGTACAGATGGTACATGTAATACGGGACACCTACTACAGTAACAATATTCAGGAAACTAGCCCAGGCTGGATTTCTTATTTGAGCGACAGTGTTTTCTACACTTACTTTAAGATGACACCTATCGGATTTCACATTATCCTGTAAATGCCAGCCTGGATTTATGGTCTTATTATTAGGTGTCCTGTACTCTAGTTCTTCAGAATGGTGCACGACACAGACCCGAAACGGCACGACACACCCCCTACAAAGGTCAAACTGATAAATACACGAGAGCGGTGGGGATCGCTCGAAGACATTGACACACGAGCGTCCTCTTTTTTACAGTTTGTGTACGTGTTAGGTTTGAGTCCTACCCCCTTGTCTGGATGTCGAACATGGGTACTCCCCCGTGCAATTTTGTCCTCGACCTTGCACTGCAGCAGTCATACAGTACCAGCCCTCTCACAGCCATAAACCTGAAAGGGGGCTCAGGTTGACTTTCTAAGTATGTTTGGGAGGGCGCGAAAGCACACTTTCCTACTAAGTTGCGCTTTCTTTTTTTTGTCCCGGATAAGAGCAGATTCCCCTACAAGTACAGTTACTGTAGTAATGCACCACTATGAATGGTGCCTTTGGGCCCAGGCCAGCCACAGGAAGGGGTCACTTTCTTGAAGCTTATTCACTGACTAGGCTGAGGGCTTTCCTTACTTTTTCGAAGGCTTCAGGCTGATTTTCTTGTGAGTTCCTTTCATCTGAGCGGGCCGGTATTGATGTAGGCGACGAAATACACCATCAAAAAGAATACTCCTATGTCTTCGTATATATAGGTATAAGGTACAGTCAGGACTAATGCGTCGTATTGCGACGAGAAATATAGTGTACTATATATCAGTAATACATGAATAATGGGATTCCACGGTCGCCCCGGTGGTCTAACAGGTAGCCACGAAGCCTGTTAGCGTTGGAGGTCGGGGGTTCGATTCGCCTCGTACGTATGGAGATTTTTATTCTCAAAATGACACCAACTGTCGAGAGCGCATATTATAGCGTGAGTAAGCACAATTCGACGAAAGTTGACGAGGGGAGAAAGTGCTGAAATCTTCTCGCGATAAAAAGCAAGGCAAGCACCGTAGTGGGGGAGGAGGGAGAAGAGCCTACTTTGTGACCCCGGATCTAAGTTACGACTAGGAAGGAGAGAGAAAGGAAGAGCGAAAATAATAAATGGGATTGACAAAAAAAAAAAAAAAATGGGGTTCCAAGAAACTGTTTGGTGCATAGCTTATGAGGGAAAATCAGCCCAGAAACCAAGCCATTCTTGTCGGTCAAACTTCTACCCAATTTATCCAACACAGTACAGGACACCTATTAAGAAACAGGCTAATAAGAAAGCCAGGCTAAGATTCAGAGGAAAACAAGAAATTCCGGAGTAGTCATATTGAAATTAGTGTAGAAAGCACCCTCTCTCGAATAAGAAATCCAGCCTGGTCCAGATTTCCTGTTTCTTATTATGTAATAGGTGTCCTGTACTACTGTATATTGTTCCGGGAAAAACAGTAAAAACAGAAAAACAGGGAACACTTCCAAAGTTTGAAAATGTAACAGAGGGCAAAATGTTTGGAGGCTTTCGCATTGCAGTAATGGAATTTTGGAAAATCATGACTCCAACATGAATAGCCTGACAAAACGCTATTAGAAGATGAACACCGTCAGGGCCCGTACTAACAAACGGCAGTTTCAAATCGAATCGATTTCAAGTCGTTTCAGTCGTTTTGTGTTTTTATCGAATTGATGTTTCGTCATATTCGGTCTGATTGACCAAAAAATAAATCACGGAGAAGGCCTGTTTTGTCCTTTGGGCGAGGGAGAGTCAATCCGACCGAATTGCCAAAGATGTCTTAAAATACTGTATTGTTTGCAAATTGAATCGACTCGATTGGGTCATGTACATTATTTGCTTTTTTCGTCGAAGTAGATGGAACCTTCCATGGAAGCTTCCACGACTTCCATGGAAGCTTGCACGACTTCCATGGAAGCTTTCATCGCTTCCATGGAAGGTAATAATGTTCGTTGCTTGGTCCAACTACTCGTTGCCTATTGACTATTGACAACACTATAATCTGTCGTTCACAGCGCATTTCATCTCACCTACTGTACTACTGTACGAAACAAAAGCAGGACACATGTACAATACCAGTAAGTACACATAATATACGTTCACAGCGCATTTCATTTCATATTCTACTTGAAGGGTCCCCTTTATGGGGACAACTCGTGCACCGGGTGTTTGGCACAGCCTTGCTCACGGGAAGCGGTGGGTCGGGTGTCGGGGTGCAATGGGGCAGGGAGGGCGAAGAAGAAAAATGTATATATTGTTGTTGCTAACTTAAGAGGTAGACGTGAGCCAGGGGGTGTCAGTTCCCCTCAACTCTGTAAGACCCTCGAAATCAGGCCGAACATTATTATATGCAACCCATGCCGGGAAGCATAACATATGCAATCAATCTCCGTAGACGAATTGCAGTGGCACAACCCAGATACTTGTACGCACAATCCAGATGCTTGTACTAATACGGCAATGGCACGTATCATACATTTCAGGAATATCACATCAGACTTTAATACGAGTAAATCCAACACCCTCCTTGTCTTGTGGTACCGGTCGAAGGCGCGATGCATTTGGTCGCGGAACGCATACTGTAGTTGCGTTATTTGTCTTGACGAAAGTTTAGCACTGAAGAGAGCACGGCAGCGGTATCTACACGTGACCGGCGGTGGGGCCCCATCTTCGAAGTGATGGTGAGTGGAAGATCGATCCCACCGAGGCTGAGAGAAATTTCCAAGCACTGTCTCATGTGGGCCGTCTGCGTGACACTTGTCATGATTTGCCCTTCACTCCCAGCGCCCGTCGCTTCAGGGTCGTCGGCATCGGGAGGCATGATGTTTACCCCTCATCCGAAGAGGAGGGCGCAGGAACGCCCCGGTAAGCATGGACCAACTTTATGTAGTGGGTAGTAGGGGGGAGTGTGAAAGCCCACCCGCCTTCGTCGATGAAACAGCCGCTCGCGTTTGGGCTCCACAATTGGTGTCCGTGCCCGCTCGAGACTCAATTTCGCGTGCCTCCCCGGGGTAATGTTCGTTGCTTGGTCCGACTACTCGTAGCCTATTGACTATTGACAACACTATAATCTATAATCTGCTCACCGAGGAATAAACACAAACCACGCGCGAACGGCTTCTTCTTATAGAACCGAGTAGTAACTACTATTAATAGGGTACCTAATACATCACGAATCAAGCACGAACACTACAAATAACACACAGGACAAACATTCTACGGAGCTCGCAAAGTTGAGTATCAACTACTCAATCGGTTGCATTCACAGCTGACATATTTACAGTATTTATGTTTAATCTCCGACGACCAAAAACATTTCATGAAGTCAGGATATGAACCACCTTCGCTGTGCCTCGAGAGACTCGTCTCGACTACGTAGATGTTCCACTAACTAAGCCTCTTGCACTGACTTATAAAAACACTCCTAACATTTAGCTCACAGGCACATGCTGTCGGAAAGTGTGTCGACTAAGGCTAGCACATTGGCTTGATGTTGTTTAAGGATGCGCTAGACGTTGTATCGACACCCGGAGGACCGTTCTACACGTCGAAATGATAGCGCCTGTTGATTCTGGTGCATGCATGCTTCCGAAAAAACAACATGCGCGTGACGGCAGACGGTGAGACCGCCCTGACCATGCAACAAGACGCTGAGGCTTCAGTCTTCACGCATTCAGTTATCGCATTATTGTATAACGTACAGCTCTCGCAATCAGAGTAAATTATTCTAGCAAGCTTTCAAATGCTATGATTCCACCCAAGCATCGTCTACTCAAGGTCAACGATAGAACGATCTCTCCCCCCGTTTCGCCGTCTGGTACCTGATGCATGATACGATAGAGGTGCGCCATGTTATTATGGGTCGCCTTACTTAAGGAGCTTTATGCTAAAAGTTCGTCAAAAACGGATTTTGATGGAAGCTGATACAGTGGAATATAACTCTAACTCAATAAAGTAGAAGTTCTGACTATTTTAGGTTAAGGAGCCCCGTCATCCATAAAACATGTCCACGAAAAATTCCTACCTCTTTCGTAGCACGCGTCACTTTTCGCATTTACAAAAACCCACCTGTCAACACCACCATGAGTATAGACGCTCGTTAGCCCAAGCGCGGCTGATTCTGTAGACGCCGAGTTTGTGGCAATCGACCACGTATAGGTCTCGAATCAAAAGACGCAAAAAAGGCTGATTCCTGTCCTGTTAGCTGTGTGCATAAGGACGCATTCTTCCACCGAAGATTAAACAAACCTTGTCGGCCGTCAAACCTTCCAAGGAAATATGTATCTTCCATCAAAGCCTTCAAAAACCCACCCCCCACATTCCGGCGAAGTCGTAGAAGCTCCGATGAGCTTCCACGAAAGTCGTTGAAACTTAACCAAGCTTCCACTAAAGTCGTGGAAGCTCAAACAAACTACCATGGAGGTTGTGGAAGCTATCTTACTCTGAAGCTTTCGTAATCGTTTTTCATGGAAGTAGATGGAAGCTTCCATGGAAGTGGTGGAAGCTTCCATGAAGTGGTGGAATTTTTCATGGAATTAGGTTATGGAAATTTCCATGGAAGTGATAAAGAAAGCTTCCATGGAAGTAGCCGGAAGCTTCTATGGAAGTAGCTTCCACGGGGATGGCGACAGCTTCCGTGGAAGTACTCAAATATTTCCGTTGAAGCTTCCACTGCTTCCGTGGAAGCTCGAATGAAAGCAGCTTCCAATGAAAATTATCGCCATTGCCATGGACGCGGTGGAAGCTTCCACGGAACCTTCCACAGCTTCCATGGAAGTTTCCACCCACTTCCGTTGTAAAAGCAACTAATATAGAAGATCGCACCCACGGCTATATACCTGCAGTCTTCAGAGGGTTTGAAGTTTTTAACAGACATGCCCCGCAAGGGCTAAGTCTCTCTCTTCCGAACTGTCCATCTGCTCTCGTCCGTTATAACCAACGCGTGCTACGATACACAGAGGTTGCCCGGTGTCGGCTGAATTGTTTCTTAATGATCGGGCTCCTTAACCCAAAACCGTCTGACTTTTATTATTGTGTTGCAATGTGTATCGTTGTCTACTTAGTGAGGCCATTGATTTGTTCATCGGGTAGTACTTTAGTTTCCTCCAAAAACTGTTTTTGGGTGAGGTATATAGAGCTCCTCAAGTGACCATCCTCAGAAAGAACGCGCTGCACTTTTACAGTAGCATGCGTCAATCTTAACCGTGCTCTGCGCGAAACGTCTCTGATGTTGATGTCGGTTGGAGCTGCAGTTTACACCCATCCGTGAACTAGCTGCAGTGGGAGCACAATACTTCGACGTATACCTCGACTTGGTACACATCCGCGGGGCACCCGGAAGGTGCACCAGAGCTAGGTCCCCTACCAACAGCACGATTTATGTGGAGAGCGTGGGTGGTCCAGCGAATGAATGTTTCGCGAATGCTTCATAAATCGCTAAACCTCAGTTTCGTTTATCTTGTATTTGTTTTCGTTGCTGGTTCTTCTTGTACGCCATTTCCCTGTGTTCGTGCGGACCTTGAGGTCCGGTTCTTAGGCCCAATTCCGCATGCGTATGATATAATGTGGGAAATCGAGGGTCAGTTTTTCATTGCCGGGTTTATGAATAGCGAGCACTCTGTGAACTGGGTATAGGACACTCTACGTAGAGTGAGCCTATACAGTTTAGTGTGTCATGCGTGTGCATTCCTCAACAATATAGAATACAGTCCATCCCTTTCATTGTCTTCACCCCTCTGCTCTCTCTCCCTCTTTAGTCGGAACTCGGATCCCGTGTCATTAAGTAGGCTCTTCTCCTCCCTCCCCACTACGGTACGTGCCCTGCATTTTGGCACCTTGAAGATTTTACCTCTTTCTTCCCTCGTCGACTCTTGTCGAGGTGTGCCTACCCGCGCTACAATAATAGGCGCTCTCGACAGTGTTGGTGTCATTTGAGATTAAAACCTCCATACGGAGACTAGAACACTCGACCTCAAACCTAACAGACTTCGTGGCTACCTGGTAGACCACCGGGGCGATCGGGACAGTGTAACATTTGTCACTACTTTATGATGGAGACAACGCAATACCTTCATTATCAATACCTGTGATGTTCCCGACCACATCACCGGCCCAACCATGGGCGATTTTGCCAGTCTACTGCTGTGGTTAAACATCGCCAACGGTAAGCAAGCTTGGTTCATATCGTAGCATCGCTACTGTTCTATTGCTAAGGGCGTTTGTTTTTCAAATCAGACAAAGGTATCACCCATCCCATGCTCGCAACCACCCTCTGCCTAGCATACGAAGTATAATATAATACAAGGTTCCCCTCCGGGACATGCCTAGGGGAGTGGCGCAAGAACGAATTGAAAACCAAACTCGTACATAATTCGATATTGTATCCTACGCAAGCATATTACATCATAGTACGACGATATGAATTATCTGCATATTACCGTACATGCAGAGTACATGCATACTATTTTTTAGAACTGTATGAGATGACCTGCGCACTGTTGGGGGTAAAATGAGTTGGAAATAGTGTGGAACCCTTACTATTGACTGCATATTTTTAATAGATTTTCCTAACGATTCCGCCAAACATTATATTATGTTCGCCAGTGTGTTTATGTATGTCTTTGTTGTGTGGAGAGGCACCACAGTTGACTTGGCTCTAGAAGGGGATCGAAATAGACTCGATTTCAGAGTTAGGGTCGGAATCATAATCATCATGGTTTTACGTGGGGGATCAAACATGACTTGGTTTTTGTGTTAGGTTCGAAATTGGCCTGGTTTTGGTGCGGAGGGTCGAAATTGACTTATTTTTTGTGTCATGGCCGAAAATGACGGTTTATTTTTCCCTTTGGTTTGTTTTATGTTTGTATTATGTACGTGCGTAACCCAGACACCACAGACAGCACACGAGCAGTGCAGAGCAATAAAACAGCATGAAGCGCGTGCGGTAGTTTTGTCCGCCCTGTATTGCTGTGGCGTCCTACTATACTGTACTCTTGCTGTACTGCGTGTGTGTGTTTTTTTTATCGGACCCTGTGATCTGTTGTTATAAGGGGTAGTCCGTGGTCACAGGACAGGCTCCAAAAAGCTCTGGAGTGGAAGAATACCCCAGGGAAAAATAATACACTAAATACAAAGTACAACGCAGTACGTAGTGCTGGAGGTTTCTGCTGTTGCGTGGTACATGCATGCTGCCACAGGTCCAACAACACACTGCTTGCTGGTGGTGCTGCTACTAACTGTGCAGCAGATCCACAGTCGATATAGGCTAAGGCGCTGGATACACTTACACACTAAATACTGGATATATTTCGAGTCTCGTCACCTCGGGCGTCTTTCGAACAGTGGGTTAGGGGATAACAATGCACGGTGCGCCTTTTCACCCCGCATACCAAGGTCAAGTCATTTTCGGCCCGCAGACAAAGAGCAAGTAAATTTATACCCCCCACTAAAAAGGAAAAACATATGAACGAGAGTCTCGAACTGACGACTTCAAACAAATAACCGGGCATCGCACTCATTTGACCATATTACCAAAGAGTCAAAATATTTTTTATACTGGCGTGCGTGTCCACAGCAGTGAGTGCGTGACGCACCGCACATACACATGCACAGCAGCAGCGCAGCAGAAGGAGAGAGATAGAGATGACCGATGACGGATCATAGCCTCCGAGAAAGCAACTACTGCTGCTGGATCCACAGCAGTACAGCGCGGACCTGCCACATGCGCGTGATGTTGCCTGCTGCTGCTTGTGCTGCTGGGCGGGGTTGCAACGTGTTGTTTGTGTTCTCTTTGCATGTTATCTGATGTCTAAAAGTTTGGTGGTGTGCTTGGGGCAAAAACCCGCAACACCAGAAATATAATAACAGTTGCCGTACTCACACGTAATAAAAACGGCCCTTACATTTCGGTCCAAAGTGACCCTGGATATGTCATAGACACACAGCACAACAGCAAAGAATGCAAGACAGGTGGCGGACTACGGACAGCAGCCTTGGATAAAACAACTACCTACAGCAGCAGTACAGCCCAGATGGATGTGCCACTCACGCACGATGTTCCCTACTGGTGTTGGCGGCAACGCTGTAACGCCGTGCTCTGTGCATGTTGTCTGTTGTCTACTGGTATCTGGTACATGTTTCTGGCCTGTGTGCATGTGAGAGAGCAAAAAACAGACAACATCTAAAAACAGAACATCGTTATTTACTGGCACGTACGTACGAAACACGGCCTCATGCAGAAAACCCGGGAAATCGGCTTATCCACTCCCGCGGGAAAAAAAACTTCGAGCGCCCGTCACGCGAGCCACAGAGCTCGGATCGAGCCCAAACCTCGACCAATGTGTCCGGCCGGGCCTCCCGTGTCGGGGTACTTAGCGTTTTGCCGAAAAGCGCTCGCGCGGAGAGAAAAGTTGCGAAAAGTGCGAAAATTTCACAAACATAACTATACATACAAGGCTCCCCTTCGGGGAGTGGGGTGGTCCCCTTGGGGTGACGCAAGCTGGCGTGCTACAGCGGGAAAAGGACCAATCGTCAGCCGGTGGAAACCGTTAAAAAAGGCTGTAGCTAACGTGCGCGTTTAAGTTTGTTAGCAAATTGGCGTTATGCCACATGAAAAATAAAGAAGTTTTTTATCACAAATCGCGACGTCAACGTTTCTTAAGTTTGTCAAAACTTGTTATGTTCAAGGGCTGTGAGATATATCAGAGTTGACCAAATTGTCACATGATTTATCACGTTTCGTGACATTTTTCGTGCGTTGGGCATGGCTTTATGTACCACAGCAAACATCATATCCTTCTCGTATACGTATAGCTGACGGCAGCAAGACGCAATCACATGATGTACATACACCAAGCAGTATACAGCAGTAGTAGCAGCGTGCAGTGGCGCAACCAGCAGCAGCATAAGCAGCACTACTATATATAGTACCTGCAGAAAGCGCCAGCACCAACAATTAATTGCTACTGCGACATAGTATAGTTTACGTTCAGCAGTAACAGCAGCACACTATTATTGCTTGTAGCGTACAGCAAAGCAGTACAGCTAGCAGCTGCAGTACTCGTACAACTCTACTACTCGTACGGCTGTTGTTTGTTGTTGTGAGCATGTATGTTGTGAATGTACCTGGTACATGCGCGTACGCACGTGCTTACGTACAGCAATGTACGTACATTCCTCACCGCCTAAGCGAAAAAACGACGTACTTAGGGTATGTATGTTCGTACTTCATATATAAATGAATACATACCTGGAATACCATATATATATGTGCACGCACAAATCGATAGTAACAGCAACAGTACACAGCAGGAATCGCAACTTGTCCTCACACTATTAATACTTGCAGCACGAAGCAGCAGCAACACTGCTGTAATTTTGTTGTAGAGTATGTATACGTAGCGTGTGCGCACGTACGTGCGTTTGCTGATACCACTCGTACACGTACATACATGGTACATGATGTCGCTTTAGTGCGTGTCCAACCACATCCAGCTTTGAGTCTGTTGACTGGGAAGACACACATCCAGCTTCGACTCTGGTTGCCTGGGATGACAACAATCTGAAAAGCAATCGAACAACCAATAAATATGCCGTAACCACACCCCAAGGGAAATAAATGTGCAAAATGTTTTATTGCAGCAAGACAGGGGGGGGGGGTAATCCGACACAATGCGTGCACGCGCGAGTGCCTGTTCGGTGCAAAAGTACTACGGCAGCAAGCAGCGAGAGGAAACAGCCACACTCTCTGTAGTCGTGCATACCAATTCGGGGATCCTACTGCCGCTGCCGCTGCTATTGTTGTATCATACCTGTTACGTATGATATAATACTGTGATCGAGGGTGTACGTTCGTACTACAGTAGTACCTGGTATGATAGTGGATACTTTTCATATTGTACATAACAATATGTCCGGCAATGTTACGACCGTTTTGATATTGACATAAATACCAAATGATTCCTACATTTCCGAACAAAGTGGTACATGGTCAGTTTCGCGGCGAGATCGTCCGTTTCGCACAAAATTGGTGCAGCAGCATCACGATGGCCCACCCATAACACCATACTGCTGCACTGCGGCAGAGAGTAAGAAGCAGAATCATTCTGTAGTACGACGACACTAAGAGCACTACACTTCCCCTGCTGTTGTTGTATCTGACGTGGAGGATGTATGACACGTACCAGCTATACCCGGCACCAGCTAATAAACCTGGTACCTGGTTGTTGAATGATCTCTAAAGGTGTACACGCATTTGACACAGGCAGGCGTCGTGGTGGCTCAAAACAGCAGTAACACAGAAACTCTCGCATGCATTATTCCCATAGCTGCCGAGCTGACTCGGCCCAAACCTCGAGCTGACTCGGCCCACGCATCGAGTGACATCGAGCGGCTCATAAAACACCCCGATGTCCCATATCCCACTACAATAATTCCTATCAATCATGTGGAACTCCTACCATACGATGGATCTTACGCGTTGTGATACTGAGTACAATCAACATCCCCCCTGCTCATTATACACAACCATAATAAATAATAATTCCCCCCTGCTCGGTGCATGACAGGGCACGACATTGCAGGGTCCATACATCGCAAAATCATAAGGAACTCATACCAAACTCAGAAACTCAAACTCAAATCTGCAACTCCTCAAATCAAGCCTCATGCAATCTCAAGTCCAAAACACATCCATATCAAGAGGAAACTCATCCCGACGACAAGTGAAAACCTCTCCCTCAACCCCAGACAAAAAAAATGCAACTATGGAAAATGCGACAATGCGTAGTTACACCAAACAAATACATACTAAGAAAACGTATCATGCCAGAGATCGCGAGGGACCCCGTCCCCCCGGATAAAAGCCTCCTTTCATCCCCTGCTCCCGCCATAGATTCACAGATCGCGACGGTAATGCGAGATAGCATACATACTTCTCCCCAAATAATTAATCTGGCGCTCAAACCACAGTAGTACCCTAAATCATAGTTGCTCGTGCTGGAAACATCGAACACTCTCGAAATCCATTGCCAGGAAAAACGGTATTATCCTCAGAATTAGCCAAGGAAAAACGGTATTATTCTTCGGATTCATAACTCACATACCCATACGTTGCTGTACGCTTACGCAACGACCGGTAGAAATACACCATTTATAAACCAACATAAACCTTCCTTGATTATCCCCGATTACCTCGTATACTAGTACCCAGTATGGGGCCTACACAGGTGGCCATTTGGGTACGTTGCGGGACTTTGTGGCGAAATCACAACCTCAGTACATTGGGGCGACGCACACAATGTGCCGCAACGTACGAGAAGGCCCTTCGATTGTGAGATCTCCTCTTGATACCTTAATACAACGTGTAAGGTTGTCGTCAAGTTGGCAGACCTTCTTGCAACGTTAATATATTTTTATATGTCCAACACATTTAAACATTTCGCTTGTTTCGCTTGTTTTTCTATTATTGTACGTGTTAACCGTATTATTGTAGTACTCTACACAACCAATTATTAGTAAAAACATATTTTTGAGGTAAACAACCGGATTTTGATTGGCTGAAAACCAATACTTGAATTTAGTATATTTGGATTATAAGTTCTTCGGCGTTCTCACATCGATGATAACACCCATACCTAAATGAAGGTAAAACTATCATCGATAGACAACGTTTCACTACAACAACACTAAAATCAAGTCAAAATATGTTTGAGGCAGTCGAATTTGTCACGGAGAGTTGTTATTATTGACAAAAAAAAATTGTGTCTCGATGAAAATCCATACTTTAACCAAGTAACTTTTTGTACGAGTTTTCTGTTTTCTTCTTGCAGAACAGAATGGACTACGAATATGAAAAAATATACTCGTACGTAGAGCACATCATTCGTCCTACCCGAAAGCGTCTTGTGCCCAATTTTTGTAATTTTTACACAATTCTAACATACGTTTTAGCTTTTGTTTAAATAAGAGCATTTGTTGCAAACGAACATGGTTTTGCGCAATGCAAAACATGAGGCGGGAATTAAAGGAGCATATAAAAAACACGAGCAACGTAGTTGTTGATCTTACAAACGCGAGTGCGCTGTCGAGGTGAGACTTATTTATACGTAGTTGTTTTATGTATGTATTCATATGATACGTACGTATTATATGTACAATAATATTAATATTATTTCGTGTTTCGATGTTTCGCGCCGATTTATTTCGTACTGTTTAAGTTCAGATTTCGATTTTCCCCCGATTGTTTTTTCGATTTTTTCGATTGCTTGTTTCGTCGTTTTGTGTCGTGCCTTTATTTGTTTTCGCGATTTCTGTCAAGCGGTACAATAAACACCACGCGATAAAAATAAAATAAAAATGGACACGTTGGGACCACATTCCCCAACCTGGAGAGGTTGTGGGGGTATACGTTGTGCAAACAGGGACTTTGGCATATATGGCCAACCCCATGCCAAAATCAGATTGTGTAGACCCCCACCCCAACGAACCCAAATGGCCACCAGTGTAGCTGAACCAGGAAAAATGAAACTCTACTCGTATTATATGAACGAAACCGCAGAAACTCCATCCACGTGTATTCTACATTACTTCAAGTATGCAGACCCAATATCGCTCGATCCAACGCGTAACAAACGAAAAGAAAGACGACCTATAGCTCAAACCCAAGAACATCTAATCTGGACCGAACGCGCCCTCTGGTGCATTTCAAAGTCACTTCAGTCGTGGTCATTTTGCCGTAGACTGAGATCATTTTATCTTCAACAGTCAAACTCTCAACGCAATGCACATCAAGCAAATCGGTCAGCAAAAACTCAAACAACGAAATCGTTCGTAAGAATAGGGCAATAACATTTCATGCAAAAACCTAAAAATCTACCCACAGCCCCAATAATGCCCCAAACATTCCTACTGCTGGTGCTGCCTCCGCTGCGGCTGCCTCTCTTTCCGGTCTCACAGCGTCGCCGCAGCCCGGGTCACCCAGCTCATCCCCCTCGGTAAAATCAGCAGTCACCTCGACAGCATAGACTCGAAACAAACAACAGGGGACAGGTCGTGCGGACCAGGAATCAGGGTGGTCACGGGTATTTTGCTATTTTCCTGCATTCATACATACGTACCAGCTTGCAAATCTCTCTTTTTACCGCAATTTAATGATCTCAAATGCCACTGCATAATGGTTACTTGACAACGACAACATACCGGTGATACCACATGATATGCCATACGCGTACCATGTCGCATCCATGAATTACCGATCATTATATACTGCTGTACGTACGCGTAGTATCTCATCCAACCCTCCGACTTGGTGAACATGTACAGCAGTACCGCGCAAAGTGTTTCCTCAGCTCATACTCATAACTCTACCATCAACAGCAGTACATACCAGGCTCATACTCATAACTCTACCATCAACAGCGGTACATACCAGGGTAACGGCAATATACCCGCTGATTCCACGTAGATGTTCCCCTCACACATAATGCCTCATCAATACATGGAACTCCCTACTACGAAATGGATAATCTGCGTCGTATCTTTTAGCACAGTCAACATCTCCCCCTGCTCAATACATACGACCATACAAATTTTCCCTCCGCCCTGCTTTGTGCATGACAACGCACGGTGGACATATCTCAAAGGGGGTTGTGCTACTCTGCAGTCCAGATATATATACGATGTAGTATCGTACTCAACTCTGTGCATATTCTTGTACTCGCAGTACTATACTACTACTACTTTCGTACTCGTATTCAATTTCGGGGTTTGTGTTGATACGATACAGCAGCAGTACTGATGATGTACGTGTGTGTGCTGAAAGTTCAACTCATTCTTTCAGAATTTCCTCATATTGCACTTTCAATATCTACGTCTTACTCGTACGTGGAACGGTACCCAGCTAGAGCGTACGACCATGTAATCACAAAACAGACATTGTCCTGGAGTGCATGGTACTTGCACGCTTACAGCAGCCTACAAGAAAGCTTCAGTGTGACGAGCTATACAAATACGCCTGTGTGTCATACCTCCGTTCCACCCTCAAAATCTCCAAAACATGCTCTATTCTCAATCTCAAATGTGGGGGTATCCTTCATTCTTAAATCAATACAAAATCAATTCTCAAGAACGGAAATCATCAGCAGCAAGCAACAAAATCATACTCGCCTCGTGCGGGCGAAAGCCCTTGCTGGCGGCGTGATCATTTCTCCTTTACCCTCTCTCGTTTCGGGCAGCGCCTCCTCTTGCGCCCGTGCTCTTCCTCCCAACCGACGATGCAGACTCCTCCACCAGCCCCCACCTTCGCTCTCTCCTTCTCCTCCTTCCTCGGGGGCAACGTCTCCCCCGGCTTCCAAGTATCCTCCCCTCCTCCGGCTCCTCGGCCGGCCATAACTCCTCTTTTCTTGCAAAAACTAGACCCACAGATTCAGCATAGGCCTGGCGGTCTGGGGCTTTGCGGGCGGCGGCACGGCGGCGGCGGCCATGACGGCGGCGACGGCGGCGATGACGTGACGGGGCAGCGGCGGCGTAGTAAGCGGCGGCAGCGCGGCGGGCGCAGGGCGGCGTAGTGGCGGGCGGCGGCAGGCGGCGGCGAGTTGGCTCTTATGTCCCGGCAAGCGCAGCAATCCTCTGGACAGCTGCTCCTCTTCTTGCGGACGTTGTAACTGGAGTAGCTGTTGCACGCTGCCTCTGCACTCTGCACTCCAGTACCTTCCCTCCAGATCCGCGCGGGTCTACCAGCTGTGGCTCATACATGGCGTTGCTGGGATCGCGCTGCTGCTGCTGGGGCGGCATCTCCCTCCTCGTGCTCTCTCTCTCGTTCTCCTCTTCTCTCTCGTATCTAACTACAGCAACTTTCATCACGATCTCAGCTTGAAGCTCATGCGCCATGCGGAGATTCTGAAGTCTCTCCGACATCGCCTGGACTCGCCATGACCAAAATCGATTCAAGGCGGGATCCTCTGCATACGACGCTTGCAGAGCTGCCTCTGCGAGTCTGATCTCCTTCTCGAGTTCCAATGCCGCGATCTCTATCTTCAGCAGCTGTATCCTCTCCATACCACCGTCCTCGTGACCTGGCATGGGCTTGCGCAACCTGTTCCCCTCCGCTGGGACTCCCCTCTGGGATGCCTGCGCTCTCCGATAGGATCACCGGTTTCCCGGACGGCACTAGTGTGTTGAATTATCTCTAAAGGTGTACACGCATTTGACACAGGCAGGCGTCGTGGTGGCTCAAAACAGCAGTAACACAGAAACTCTCGTATGCATTTTTCCCATAGCTGCCGAGCTGACTCGGCCCAAACCTCGAGCTGACTCGGCCCACGCATCGAGTGACATCGAGCGGCTCATAAAACACCCCGATGTCCGATATCCCACTACAATAATTCCTATCAATCATGTGGAACTCCTACCATACGATGGATCTTATGCGTTGTGATACTGAGTACAATCAACACTGGTACACTTACCAATATGTCCGGAACTTCTGCTGTTGTTACAAACGTTTCAATATTAACATAAAAACGAAACGTTCCGACGATATTGGTACACAACAAAAAAAGCTTGCGGGGAGAGATCGCTCGTTTCGACACAGGTACGTGGTGGGCCAGCAGCATCTACACCACCCCCCGTCACCACCATACGACTGCACACGCCGTTGACCCAAAAGTTAAAGTTGACAGAACACAATAACAGAAAACAGATACAACGAAAACCCGGTATCATGTCAGAAGAGAGACTCGAATTTCACAATGTGGCCATATCATTCTGGCAGCAAATGCAAGAAACGTTTGAATGCTAACATCAATACAACCGGTTCTTATATTTTCGAACAGAGTTGTACTTGGAAAATCGGAGCATCGTACGAAAGACTGCTGAGAGATACGTGCGTTGGTCGTTTCGTGCACACAGATCTGCGGTGCACCAGCACGCCAGGCATGTGTCCTGTGTAAACCTATGATACCACACAGCAGCAAGCAGCAGCATAGAACGACGAGTGCTGCTGCTGCTGTCTCTCGTTGCAGATTCACGGCCTGGAACGTACGAAGAGTACGAGATATATATGCATCGTACTTGTTGAACGTGCCTGCATTTCGAAACGTCCAAGCTATGTACGAAAACAACAGCAGCAAGTACGGACGGAGTGTTACGGGGAGATACGCGTACGTAACAATGCAGACGCGTCGATGCAGCAGCGTGTCATGATACACCAATCAGTCCACCCGGCTCCCCAACGGCAGATATGCCCCGACGCTGTCACGCTGCTTCTGTTGCATGATCAAACGTTCGACTTATGCTCGATGTGTCGTCCGATCGATGCCCTCTTCGTGGCGTGAGTGTGTGCTATTGCTGCATGCTCTCTTCAACAAAGTTCGGCACGAACAGTCGACACGCAGGCTGAAATAATCATGATTGTTCGTTATTCACAGGGCACAGCAGTCTGCAGACTGTGGCGAGGGCGGGGCGTTTTCCACGAGTAGGAAGTGTTTTTGTAGCGACTTTTGCGCAGAGGAGGGTTTCACGTTTCCCTGCTCGGCTCGGCCGAGTGGGACGGGGTACCCCGGGAAACTAACTCTATTTTTTCGGCTTCGCGAGCGCCCCGCGCGGGCCACGGGCCGCGGTCGAGGGCGAGGCCCGGGGGGCGCGCTCCCCGGCCGGCCCCCCGCGGGTCGAGCCCGGCGCCGGCGAGCTCGGCCGGGAGGGCGAGGCGCGAAAACGCGCCGCCGGGCAAAAATATCACAATCCTACTTTGTTATATATCTGCCTACCATACGTATCGATGGACTGCGTTGCCAGTCCAATGTGGTCGTCGACAATGACTTTCACGCGTGGCTGTTGTATCGGCCATGTTTGTACGCCGGATTCTGTCGTCCAGCGTGCAATAAGGTAGAGTATTTACCAGGAAGCTCCCACGACACAAGGACATGTCGTCATCGTGCATAGTTCGTCCCCATTTGATACATAGCTCAACGGCGTTCAGCGTTATCACGGATATGTTTTTATTCGTTTACGTATGCACTGCTGTTGTTGTCGTTACGATACCAAGGTATACTACGCACGTACTTCCGATGTTTTCTCTGCTGTAGTTGCTGTCGCACACTAAAGTAGGTTGTGCCTCCTTTGCTGGGTGAGTTCATTCATTCATGTGTCGACACAACTCTATATTGTTTGGTGATTGCTGTATCGATCGGTGTTCAGTGCTAGGCAGACTATGTTACGTGAGAGGTCTGTCGGTTCGCGTTTGCCGGTCTCAAATATGTGAAATATACATCGATCGGCGTGTGAATTGTCGCCTTGGTTCTTTCAGTACAGCCATCGGCAGAACCCACAAAAAAATAGCACCTTCTCAAATGGCTACTACTGTACGTCAATTGCAACAACTTCCACTTGAGGGTTACAGTGGACTGCTGTGTGAACTGAACTGCGGTGAAGAAGTCGATCGATAGGCAATACCGACGAAACAGAGTAGTATATTCACAAAGGTGTTCATGTATTTCCTTTCCGGACTCGTTTAGTGGGACGTACAGTACGCGACAGCACTTAAGAATGTGGCAGTTAAGAATGTCAGGCTGGGATTTAAGGAACTTTTAGAATTTACAGGTAAGCATTTGTGCTGGACCCGAGGAGGAAATAAGAATTAGAAATTGGGAAGTGCAAGGGGGTCGGCAGGTAAGAATCTGGCTGAATACACTGCATTCCTCAAAGATAAGAAACTGCCCAAACACCCCCCCAAGGCCACATCAGGCCCCCAGCCAAGCCGCCTCCGCGCTCCAAAACCGTCCCAAGTGGCGACGTTCCATTTTATTTCCGCCAAACAAAATCCTTTCCCCTCTGCAAACATGCAAAAAAAAAATCGCAGCACTTTTCCCCCCCCCATTGTTTTCGGTGCGGATAGAAGCAGTACGGTGGTGGATGGTGCACTGCTTGCTTCTAGAGTACCTGCAGGCCCTTGGAGCATAGTCCGCATCCACGTACGATAAAACCCCAACTGGACTCGACTATCTGAGATGGAAAGTCTTCGTCGTGTTACCGAGTACAACTACTATCTCCCTCCTGCTCGGGAGACGACAAAACATCCATCGCATGGTTAATAGTAAAATCCTGCGACATTAGTGTGACTCAAAAACCCCTCAATCATAAAATCAAAACCAAACTCCAGTCCAAAACCACAAACCAGAAACATCAGCGGACCGGTGCTACGGTAGGGAGGGTAGCCTGCTTTTCACTACCACGTTTACACCACTCGGGCGAGTGGCTCTGTACCTCACTAAAAACTGGACGCAAGAATATGCTGTTGTCGCAGAGTAGCAAGCATACCATGGTGGTGCATATCTCTAAAACGTAAAGCGGTAAGACTTAAAAACCGCTAAGAAAGATGGTGGTCACTCGGCGGAGTGGCTCTCATCCGCTGAAAATAATGGACTTAAACGTGACCCCCCTACCGTAGCACCAGTCAGCGATCTGTATCAAATAAGCGCCGCAGACAACGAAACAAACAGAACGTCGTTGTCGTTGTATGCATTCACTCAGGTACAAGACTGCTCGGTCCAGCGTTATAATTCAAGTATCCTCCTACCAAAAACGAGCATTTAGGCCCTCGATATACCAGGTAAGGCATCGTCTTTCAATCATACCCCAGGTCATGATAAATGGACTGCCATAACCGGATAGGTGACAATTTACAGCTGTTGATGCTGTTATTTTATAGTATTCTGACATCGTACTTCAGAGGTCGTAGTACGCAATTCAGAATGCCAAATATCAGATACCAGTATACCAGGTACATCTCACTATACTCGTATATCCAATGCAAACATTTTACAATCCAAACGTCATAAATATTTCGGCTCGTCAATTCCTACTGAAACAAACGATCCAAAAACATTTAATCTACTGTGGGCCATTGCTGCTAAGCGACGCCAACCCGACGCGCTCAACCCCCGTCTCCTGCTCCCTACCCCACGGACTCGACGCATGTCTTCCGCCGCGGCTCAACGTCACCGCGGCATGGACTACATCTCATAAATCCGCAGAGTTAGGGTGCATTTTGACTCGTTGAGCAAAGGGTGCATCGGGTGGTTACTTTCAGCGCCAGGAACCAAGTCAAATCGTTAGATAACGAACCACATCAGTATGCACTATGTCTGTGGGTAGAATCATGCCATCAACCCGATAATCGTGTTTGTGTACGCTTCTGTCAAACGTGCTCTGTGTAGCCACGTGGGTCGTCAAGGAGAAGGTGGGTAGATATTGTACTCTCGTGTCACCACGTTACCAAATACACACACAAGTAGAGCCAGTACCTGTCGTCAAAGGCCCATCATGAACACCACACAGGAGTGAGCCGTACCTTTCTGTCACGCTCCACCCTCACATGTATACGGGCAGTATGTTATCATCAAAGCCCGGGTCGCATCATTGTTATCGCAGACTGCTCCCAGGAGGGAGCAGCTTCACCTCTCCACCTACGGGGCATACTAAATAATGCCCCGATACATAATACGAAACCCCACAATATATGAAACCGCCACATACGGGAAATCAGTATCGAGCAACCGCATACCACAAACATAGTGCTTAACTCCTTAAGGGGCCCCATTCGGGCAAAATGTATTAAGAGCGAATGAATATAAAACAAATCCGTTTTTTTTCAGTTGCAATACTATATCTGGTATAATTTCCACTTATTCATGACTCTCTACGGAAAACGACATTTCTCCAGTTCTACTCAAAGATGTCGGGAGACATGTCAATGTCAAGCTGTCTGTCTGTCAAGGCAAATCCAGCTGTCTAGACATATGTCCTCAATCCCCCTGGCGGAAAACTCCTCTTAATATTTGTGGAAACCCCTATTTATTTATTTATTTTTGTGAGGCTATTTTACTTGTTTGGCAAAGCTAAATATAAATCATCGATATTCTGCAGTTCAATTTCAATATTTTTCTGTAGATCGGACTCGGAAATGTAGCAAAATGCCGAAAAAAAACAAAATACACAGAAAAATATCAATTTATACATTATTGTCAGGCGTTTTTCACAAAGCGGGGATTTTTCGGTAGTGTCCCCTGTTTTTTTCTGTCAAGGCTTTCTGTCGAAGGAATTTGCCTTGACGCTGTCTGTCAAGGGTTGAGGGTGCTGTCTCCCGACATCTTTGGTTCTACTGCTTATACTGGCAACCGATGAGTAGTTTTAGAGAGCCTAGGTCATGGTCAATATTTGTGTCTCAGAAGGCGTATCGATCAGACGCCTTGTTCATCCCGAAAAGTGCCTCTTACTCAAAAACGACTCGCCTTAACCCTGGTACCCAAGACGAATTTGAAAAATGGCAGTCTCTCCGGCTGCTGATACTGTTTTAACTCAGATTTCCGACGAGAACGCCGAGCACTATTAATAGTAAGTGAACCTACCTGGGCCTTTAGTTCGGCCGTCCGTAGCGTCCTACGTGGCCACAGCAGAGTTTAGATACCAAACAGGAGCTCCGAAACGATCACAATCTTGCAGCGGAGCACTTTCGCTTCGTGATGCAAACACAGCAATGCTTGCCCTCCCTTGCAGATCAAAGAGCCCTAATACTACAACGAACAAGATATACGTTGGTCGGTCGCAGATCTGAGCATTCAAACTGGAGCTATGCCGTTTTCCGTAAGGAGTACTGATATGGTGCTATTATACCAAAAATAGTATTGCTGCTGTAAAAAAACGAAATATCAATATATATATTTTTCAAGACTCAAGTACTCTTTTTTTTTTCATGACCGAAGGGGCTCCTTAAAAATGGGTTCCACATATTTGGGGAAAACTACTTGGAATTAGTGTAGGATTTTGTTTATCAGTGATGAGTGGGTTAAGCAGAATCGTTGAAGGTGGCGAGGATACTATTTAATGCCTGCAGTCCTGAATAGCATTATCGTGTTCCTAATAAATTATCTTGTGAATTACGAGTGATGGATGCCATGTGAAAAGACATATTCTTGACGATCGCTCAAGAAAAAAAAGGTCGCATTGAACGCCTTTGCAAAATAGGAATTTGATTTTCAAGAATTTGGCGTTTTGCGCCTCTTCTCCCAATAAGAAATTGGATTCAAGCATTTCTGCTGAAATTAGAGAGGATATAAGACGCGAGGCTGAGTTTAAATAGGAAATTCTTAAGTGCTGTCGCGTGCTGTATCATGTTGACATACCGTTTATGATATTTTGTTCAAGGTGTCAACGGCGACGTTGGTGTAACCAATCGTTTTTCAAACTGTGAAGTCTCGCGTGATATTTAACAGTTTCGCTTGGAGAATGTTTAGTTACGAACGCGTTTCCCCTCCCACTCAGCGCGCCCTTTGCTGACGTCTACCGGCGTGTATCTGCCCGTGGGTGCAGTGGTGCGAAGGCAACACACACACGACGAAGCGAAATGCCTTGTGTCGGTATAGAAGCTACTATGTGAACAACCTCCTACGGAACTGACTGCGTCCGTTAACACGCAGACTTCTGCATGCGAAATAGTCTCTTGAGTGGGAGCAATGCAAGCGGCCGCTCTTCTTGTCAGGCCACGCTTGCCCCACGCGTATGGGTTGATACCTCTCCGCAATGCTCGGAGCGTGCATCCGTGTACTTCAAAATGGTTGGGAAGGCGACGTTAGCAAATGCAAACGATGTACCGTCAAAAGTAATAACGGAGGTTTGTCGTCACAACGAACGTTGTTCCCGATGCTGACCCATCTTCTGTCAAGGTTCAGCCGAGGTTAGTTAGGCTCGTAACATCTCACACCCCCGTGCATCGCTCTTCCCATCTCTCGCAGGTCAGGAGGTTTGGAACCGATAGCGCGCTTACAGGCAGTGCCTCAAGAGCACGGCACACCTACCGTGGCGTGCGTTTTCTAGTTCGTTCCATCGTTTCAGTATGTACCTGATTTTGGCTCAAATGGATCAAGTATACCTGATTTCGGCGTTTGCCATACATATATATATGTGTGTGTGTTCTTCACGTTTAACCTTTCCTTCCACCCGTGGACACCCAGCACACCCAGTGTGCGAACCGATTCTTCATCCTAAAAAGGTAACAGCTTTGTAGTCACAAAACTACTGTACGACAGGGATACTATACGCTGCAATGCATTGAGCAACGCAGACAACGCTACGTATGTCATATACGACAGGCAAGACCTACCCTGCTAGCAATCCAGGTGCATGCAAGAGAAAAACAAAAACAAAACAAAATCGAAAAGGCAATATATATATATATATATATACGTTGGAATAAAGCAAGTCAATAATCAGACAACAAAACGAAAACATGAGAAAAATAAGTTAAATAATGTGTCGTGCTTCTCCCAGAAGAGATGGAAAATATTATTCGGCATCAAGAACCGATATAAGGATAATCTGCAGTTTGTCGTTATGGAGAGAATCCGGCGTTATGGTTCATATTATTTGGCTGAGCGCGTAGTACGTAGCTCACTCGCAGGAGCAGCGGGCATTGTTTGGTTGATCGCGCTTGTGGGAATACCAAGTGGATACCGCACGGAACGGTGCTGGTAGAGTGGTAGAACACGCGAACAGACAGGGCTGTTGCATGCAACTGGACAGCGGTCGTTCGCTAGGCCAGGTAGTTCGCGATGATTCCTCGTGATTGTTGTGTTTCATCGTTATTACTGGGCCAGGCATATCGTGATTACTTGTCATTCTTGAGTTTTATCGGTATTTTTAGGGCAGTTGCCAAGCACTGGGGCCGGACTGGACCAGGGGGCCCAGGGATTCGGATATCATACACCTAACCCCCCCCCCCCGGAGGGCTCGAAAAACTATTTGTTTACACGTTTGTTTTCTTGTGTATCGGTGTATGTTATTTGTGTGACAAAAAACAAAGGGGCAAACCCTCACATCAAGCAAGATACCGTAACATGGCATCCCAAGCAACGACTCGCAGGACCTACGGTACGCACAAAAACCTATATATTTACCCATTCTTACCAACAATACTGTTAATAGGTGCATATTTGCAATGGTCCTCCGTAATACTGCTGTAGCGCCGGTCATTAATACATCTACTCCGCACGTATACTCGTAGCAGCAGTGCAATATGCAGGAGTTACTACCAAGACCGCCAGGGCAGACTGGGGCAATAACTCGTACAAGTGCTACCGAGATACAGTAGTACCGGTATTGTACCGCAGTAAAGGGCCTACCCCCAGCAGTATGAGTAGGTGCCTCGTCTGAGTACGGCATCCAAGTTCCCACCCAGCGGCAACATAAGCACACACAAATCAACCGTTTGCAGCGTTCGACTGCTGAACTGAGGCATCGGGAAGCGCTATGCTGGTGTTGTGCCAATGTGCCAATATTTACCTGTGCGAGCAAGGATGCTGCTGCAGCTCGGGGGTAAGGAAAGGCAACACAGATGTATCAGATATCACAGGTACGTACGAGAATGATGATACCAAATACCAAGTAAGGTGCTCGTATATAGGATGGCGTCAGTAGCCTTTACCGCACCACTGAATTATTATCTAGGACGAAGTATGGAAATCGGGGAATATTTATTATATACCTTTTAGTGTGGTCGACCAATTTTTCAAAAAAGAAAAAAACGCCTGATTTTTTCGAGACAAAGCTCATAAGGGTCGGGGCGGGGACGGAGTTGGGGTTAGGGTTAGGGTCTAAAGTAGTGTTTTCGGCGTTTTTCTAAATATTCGGTCTCATAACACTGGAACCACACGCGGGCCGCAACCAAGTCCCCGATTCCTATACTGTATCCTATATTAATAATTCAGAATTGCGGTGAAGGCGACTCGATCTCGTATAGGGTCGTATATAAGATCTCGTATAATAGCGTATCAAGGCTTCGACCACTACTAAATATAATGGACTGGCTGGTACTGAGGGTACCACGGCTATGTACAACAAACACGAGTCCGTGCAGGCCCGTACGCTGAAACAGAAGAGGTACAAGCGGTCCTACTACAGCACTGCTGTAGATTATGGTGCTCATGCTGTTGCTCAGATAGGTGGCACTCAGGTTTGATGATCTTCCGAGAGCCCATATGCTGTCTGGCAAGTCCATCATTGAGAGCCTTGCCGTCGCCAAAGTCGTTCCCACAGTAACAAACCCACGCGATACACCCCTCGCTCACGACCATCTTCAGGCACTGCTTATCCAGCCAGGCCTACCAATCCCACGGCTCTTCAGGGCCCACCATAGAGCGAGCTCATAGCTCCTTTGTACCGCTCACTACTGCTACAGCAGTCGCTGTGACTACGCAGCTGCGGCGTATATAGGTCGCAGTGCAGCCCAGTGGTATTTGTAGTTCTATGGAAGGCCTTTTATCAAGCAGGGGGGGGGGGGCTCTCTACCGTCCACTGCTTTCAGTTTTACATAGTTATTGTTAAGGCGTGGAGGGAGGAAACGGTGTCAGGTACCCCCCCCCCCCAAGGGTCGAAGTTGAATAAAACAACGTGAACAGAGTAAGACTAAGAACGAAAGGAAAATATTACAAAGGTATGTTCGGTAGTGTACGTACCGAAGTATACCGGGGGTATTTTCTCGGTAAATACCGGTACCCGACCCTTCGGTAAGTTCGGTATGGCCTCGATACCGGTACCCGACACTTCGGTAAGTTCGGTATTTTTTCAATACCGGTACCCGACACTTCGGTAAGTTCGGTATTTTTCCAATACCGGTACCCGACACTTCGGTAAGTTCGGTATGCCCGCCCAAATATACTCCAGGTACCGGTATACCCTCGATCGCAACCCCCCGGGGGTACAGGAAATTTTTCGGTACCGGGCTCAATACCCTACCGAACACTTCGGTATAAGTTCGGTATTTTTTCAATACCGGTACCCGACACTTCGGTAAGTTCTGTATTGTTTCAATACCGGTACCCGACACTTCGGTAAGTTCGGTACTTTTCCAATACCGGTACCCGACACTTCGGTAAGTTCGGTACTTTTCCAATACTGGTACCCGACACCTCGGTAAGTTCGGTACGCCTACCCGAATATACCTGGGGTACCGGTATACCATCGACCACAATACCGGTGATGATCAGTGCCGCCTCGATACCGGGGAATCGGGTATGTATGCAATACGGACACACATCATGCATTTATTTGTGGCAGCAGCAGTCTTCTCTGCATTATTTATGTATCAATCTGGTCCTTGGCTATGTATGAAGTGACACCACGCACTCATATCACACCCACCATGCATGGCTGCAGACACAACACAACAACTACGGAGAGTACGGAGCGAAGGGATAGCTGATCTAATCTCCAACTCGCGCCGTTGGGGTTCGAGGTGCCGCCGAGGCGGTGCTACGGCACGCTCTGCGCAACCTTCGTGTGGTATGGAGGAGAAGCTTCGACTGCTCGCCTGAGAAAGTAATTGTATCATGCATCCTCTATACAGACTTGAGCGCGACATCTCCAATCCATCGATGCTCTAATTATACTCAAACACTGATGTACCAGCAGCAGCGGCAGTAGCACAACGCGAGGTCGCCGATTATCTAAACGGTATGCCGAGCTTCGAACTTGGGAGGTTGGGGTATAAAACGGGCTTCAAGCGTAGCACTCGATGGCAGTGGCACGCGTGGACTGTATCAAATGTATTGCAAATATGCAGTGGAGCCCACAGCAGCAGCACATTGCCCAAGTTGGAGCTGCTGCTTCTGCCCCTCTGCTGCTGTGTTGTGTTGTTGCTCTTGCTGGGGCTGGGGCTGCTGCTAACTGTGCTGCCGCTTGCTACGTGGTTGGGATGGGGGCGGCGGCATTGTCGTTTTCTCCGCCGTTGCCGCCGCCATCTGTTTGCTGTTGCTATATACGGGTACACATGTATTTAGGGTATATTCGGTAGGGTACGTACCGAAGTGTACCGGGGGTATTTCCTCGGGAAATACCGGTACCTGACACTTCGGTAAGTTCGGTATTTCTCATAACCGGTACCCGACACTTCGGTAAGTTCGGTATTTTTTCAATACCGGTACCAGACACTTCGGTAAGTTCGGTATTTTTTCAATACCGGTACCCGACACTTCGGTAAGTTCGATATTTTTTCAATACCGGTACCCGACACTTCGGTAAGTTCGGTATTTTTTCAATACCGGTACCCGACACTTCGGTAAGTTCGGTACGCGCAACAAATATACCCCCGGTACCGGTATACCCTACCGAACTTGCCTTTGAAATATAGACAACCGGAGCACGCCAAAAGCACGTTCCAGGCAGCCGAGGCAGGTTTGTATCCGTAGTACAGGCAGGTTCTACCAGTTTGTCGGTCTGACACCTTGCTACCCTGCCTGCCGTCTCCTTCCACCTTTCGTCCGCCGCGGTTTCTGTACGAACTCCCCCCCCCCGTCTTCGGATGCGTGGCGCTTCCTACTCAGTTCCGTTTCGTTTTCCTGCCACACGCGAAAGTCAAGGAAAGAGAGGAGGAAATAACAAAAACAAAATGAATACGTACGTAGCGCAGCAATCAAACAAAAACCCTAGAAAATACGGAAGGACGGAAAAACAAAGGCAAAAAGCGACCAACGCAAAAAACATACGAAAGCAAAATATAACCATGCGAAGGGCTGTAGCAGCACTGTCGCGCCCTATAGGTGAGGTCCCTACACTATAGGGTCATCACCCATCCCCATGGGTGATGACCCCTAAGGGTCATCATCCATATGTCGTGCCCCCCTGGTGCAGCTGCGACAGGCAATACACCAAGCAAATATAGAGCCAAGTAATATTCTCAAACAAATATTATGTACAAAGTGAGAATCCCAGCTCATGAATGTAATACGTATGTATGTAAAAGTACTGCTCCGATCGCTGAATATTGCCAGACCTAACTCTCGTCCAGCCTTCCAGCCAGATCAGGGTGCAAGTGACGGCAGCACGGCAACCGCTGACTCAGCTACACCTTGGAGGGGATTTGGAAGTAGTTATCCTACGGCGATCTCGAGAAAAAGGTGGGTGTCCTCTGTCCCGATTCGAGATGACGCTGCTGTCGTTGTATCGTCAATTAAATAGTTCACTCAACTACATTGGTTCGGTTTCATCTCACGTCGTTGTGAATCGGCTAGAATGCAGGTTTCTTTGCCTGCTGCTGCCAGGGCATCAACGGGTGGGTAGGTGGGCTTGATCCGCCGCACATTTCATCAGACCGAAACGCGCTAGCTTCTACACGTCCCTCGTGTCGAAGTTGGTACCGTCGTCGCCGGTACGACCGCGCTCTGCTTTGATGTCACGCGTGCAACATAATATAAGCGTGATGCATGATACACGTATCGTACCTGCTGACACATTTCGATTGCATCACGACGATCTCTGTGGTACGTGGTACCTCGACCGCGCCGATACTGTCCGTAGGGTACAGTTGGTGAAGCTTGCCGACCACTGCCCAGGCCCATCATCCAGCTAACAAGGGCAGATCCCACCAGTTGACAACAACAGTCAGCAAACGCTCTATCCAAAGCTGGAACCGTCAATCGACCGTCCATACCCTAGGCAAGAGGGTTTATGTTGGGACGCTGTGCGTCTCATTTTCTGTCAGCCAGCCATGTGCCAGAGCAGCACACGTAGATTCCAGTCAGTATGTTAATAACCCCGATTTCTTACGCAACTACTGTTTGTACTGCTGTAGTGTGGATTACTTTAGTTTCACGACACAGGGATATAATAAATGTACGATAGGAAGAATATAAAATATACAAGGTTCCCCTCCGGGACGTGCCCAGGGGAGTGGCGCAAGGACGAATCGAAAACCTACTACAACAGCATGCGATATTGCATCATACGCATATCATGTCGTATTCAATTCGTAGTACATAAAATATCTGGTACTACTACGTTTCATGAATGTAGACCTTTTTAGAGCTGCACCTGTATTTTTGGGGATAAAAAACACACTCGGAAATATGGTGGAACCTTTACTATTGACTCTTAGAGATCTCGCCAAACGTATTTGCCAATATTTAATTGTTGTGGAGCTCAAGCGAAGGAAGGCCCATCCCGCACAAAACCGAGGATTCCCGGCAAAAAAATGTTTGAAAATACTCCAAGCGTGATACGCTGCACATACATGCACGCATGACACACGGCACACAC